>JAQFVV010007175.1:0-140489 GCA_028023455.1 Epiperipatus broadwayi | reverse complement strand
CATTCTAATGAATTTAAATTAGAACTTACAAATAGGTTTCAAGTGTTAGGAGATTTTGAACATGATACAGATTTGAATGAAATTAATATGAAAATAACTGATACACTTTTAAAAACTGCAACAAACATAGCTGGTAGGAAAAAGCAGCAATTGACTAATAAAATTTCTACTGAGACTAGAGAATTTATGAAGAAAAGAAGGAATATGAAGATATACAAAAATGATGTATTAAAAAGAATTGAATATCTCGAATTTTGTAAAATGGTACGGAAAAGAGTTGAAAATGATATAAGAAAGTATAACTGTGAAATAGCAAGGAAAGCTGTAGAAGAAAATAAAAGTTTCAAAAATGTTAAACAACATTTTGGTATTGGTAGGAAATTTATATCTGCAATAAGAAAAAAAGATGGAATTATTACTAAAAAGAGAGATGACATCATGAAATTGGTAGAAGATTTTTATCAAGAATTATATAGTAATAAAGAACAAGTACCTCCTATATCTATTACATCTTCCGAATTGCCCAGAATTTTAAATGAAGAAGTGAGACATGCAATTAAATGTATGAAGAAAGGAAAGGCTCCAGGAAATGATGGAATTATAATTGATATATTAAAAGAAGCAGGTGAAGAAATAGAAACAATTTTAGCAAAGTTATATACCAAATGTCTAAATGATAAAGATGTACCGGAAGATTGGAAGAATGCAGTAATAATATTAATATTTAAAAAAGGTGATAAAGAAGATATTAGAAATTACAGACCTATCAGCCTTTTATCAGTTTTATATAAAATTTTTACCAAGATAATTACAACTCGTCTACAGAGAACATTGGATTTCCACCAACCAAGAGAACAAGCTGGATTTAAAAGTGGTTTTAGTACAATAGATCATATCCAGGTATTGAGAGAAGTCATAGAAAGGACAAACAAATATGAATTGTCATTATGTTTTGGATTTGTAGATTATGAAAAGGCATTCGATTCTATACACATTTCTTCAGTGATTAAAGCATTGGATCATCAAGGTATAGATCCAGGATATTGTCATATTTTAAAGAATTTTTATAAAAACACAACAGCAACAATTAGATTACATAATGATACTGGAAAAATCAACATTGAGAAAGGTGTAAGACAAGGTGACTCCATATCTCCAAAACTCTTTACAGCAGTGCTGCAAGAAATATTTTGTGGATTAAAATGGGAAACTAAAGGAGTGAAAGTAAATGGAGAGTATTTAAGTCATTTAGATTTCGCAGATGATGTAGTTGTTTTTGCAAATAATGCTTCAGAGCTGCAGGAAATGTTGCAGGAGTTAGCAGATGAAAGTAGAAAAGTAGGACTAAAGATAAATGTTAAAAAGACTAAAGTAATGTTTAATTGATTTGCTCAAAATATGAAAATAAAGATTGATTATGAAGAATTAGAAGAAGTTAACAGTTACAAATACCTTGGTCAGATTATTAATACAGATGGAAACATAATGGAGGAAATTAATCATAGAATTAAACTTGGTTGGAATGCTTTTGGTAGAAATAACTTGATACTAAAAGGAAATATGCCTATGTATTTGAAAAGGATGGTTTTTAACAAATGTGTTTTACCAATTCTTACTTATGGATCTGAGACTGGGACACTTAATAGAAGAGGAATTCAGAGACTTCAGACCACCCAAAGGAGTATGGAGAGATGTATGTTGGGAGTAACAAGAAGAGATCGAAAACGCAATGTATGGGTAAGACAACAAACAGGTGTTACTGACCTTATTGAAAAAATTAAAAGATTGAAATGGAGTTGGGCTGGACATATTGCTAGAAGAGATGATAATAGATGGACAATTGAAATTTTAAACTGGATTCCAAGAGATTGTAAAAGACCCAGAAAGAGACCACATGTGAGATGGATGGATGAAATAAGAAAATGTGCAGGGGTGTTATGGAGAAGAGAAGCTAAAGATCGGAGAAGATGGATTAAACTTGGAGAGACCTTCATTCTGCAATGGATTGATAATGGTTGATGATGACATTCCAAACATTATTGATGGAATATTCTTTTATAATGGATTTCTAACCATGTGAATCTATAAGTGTTTGTAATGCTTTTTTCCCTTCAAGTATCAAATACTAGAATAAATTATATCAAGGGGGTGTGGTAAGTTAAGGCAAATTGCCTCTCACTGCTGTAAACAGTTATTACTTAATCCAATGTTCTTTAAATAATTGATTTATTTATGTTTTCAGAACCCAATAAATTTATAATTACAACTTTAAATTATCCTAATAGATTTCTAACCATAAGATCTTTCCATTGACTCTTTGTAAATTGAAAGATTTTGCTAGGACTAATGTGTAATAGGAATTTTGGACTTAATCAGTGAAGTATTGATCATCTTCATGCTCTTAGATCTAACCAATTCAGCTTCACCTATTCATATAGAAAGTAGGTTGAGGTAAAGAAGGGTTCCCTTCTTTTCTTCCAAAGCGTAAGCTTGTGGTTAAGACCTGTAGAGGTCCCTACCTTCGCATTTTCCTGTTTTAATAAAATGGCACAGAATAGAGTTTTCCCAAGTAGTTGGAGTAATATAAGAGTAAGGTTATTATTTAAAGGAAAGGGTAAGAATCATAGAAAGTTGAATAATTATAGACCTATAGCGGTAACATCAGTTTTATATAAAGTTTTCTCGTATATGGTGGCTAGTAAAGTTGTAAAATGGATGGAAGGGAATAATGTAGTGGGTGAAATGGAAGGAGGTTTTAGATTAGATAGGCGTATAGGAGATAGTTTATTTGTAGTTACACAACTTATGGATATGAGTAGGAATGCAGATAAACAGTTATATATGAGTTTTATAGATATAGAGAAGGCATATGATAGAGTAAATAGAAATAGATTATGGATAAGTTTAGCAAATTTGGGAATGGATGAAGCTTTAATAGATATTATTAAGAAATTATATGAAAATAATTATTATATATATCAATTAGAGAATATAGAATCAATTAAAGTTAAAAATGGTGTGGGACTAAGGCAAGGATGCCCTATGTCACCTATTTTGTTTGTGTTGTATTTGAGTGAAATGGAAAGAGCAATAGAAAGATTAGGAAGAGGGATAGAGATACCGTTAATAGGTAGTAAGGGAGTATATATTTTGTCAGGTCTTTTTTTTGCAGATGATATATTTTTGTGTGCAGAAAAAAGAGAAGATATGGAAGTTATGTTGAGGACATGTGCAAGGGTGGGTAAAGAGATGGGGATTAAATTTAGTGAAGAAAAATCAAATATAATGATGGTTAATACTGAGGAAAGAGAAGATGTAGAATTTTTATTGGGAGATATTAAGTTAAGTGTGGTGAATAGATATAGTTATTTGGGAATTATTTTAAGTAATCGGAAAAATTATTTGGATGAATGGGAGAAAAAATTGATAAATGAAGCAAAGAAAAGAAAGGAATTGATAAAGAAATTAACAGTATTTTCATATATTAAATATGATGTAGCTAGAATTATATGGAAAGGAGTTGCAGTAGCAGGGTTAACATATGGTAATGATGCATTATAGGTTAGTAAAAAGATATTAGATTATTTAGAAAAAAGCTCAAAGGGAAGTAGGAAGACATGCATTGGATGTAGAAGTATGGACAGCAAGGGAGGCAATTCAAGGAGAAATGGGATGGTCAAGTTTTCATATGAGAGATGCAAAAAGTAAAATGAAAATGTTTGGTAGATTGTAGTTTATGGATAATAAAAGAATAGCTAAAATAGTATTTAATTGGGTTATGAGTAAAGGGCAGGTAACAAGATGGGTGAGAAAGGTAATGCGCTACGCAAAAGATTTGGATAAAGAATTTATATCAGTATATTTGTACAAAAGATGGGATGATTGTGTTAAGAGGATTATTGAGTGTTATAGTAGTAAGGAATGGGATAAAAGAATAAATTTATTAATAAAGACTAGGGAGTTAGAGAGATGGAGAAATAGTATGGAGAGTAAAAAGAGTTTAAATATATATAGAAATAAACAGAATATTAGGTGTGAGTTAATATATGATAATAGTAAGGAAAGTAGTTTATTGTTTAAGGCTGGAACGGGATCTTTAGCTACAAAAGAATATACATGTAAATGGAAAAATATGGGTGATTTATTTTGTAAATTATGTAAGGAAGGAATTGAAAATATTAGGCATTTGTTAATTGAATGTAAATGTTTGAAAACAGAAAGGGTACATATAATGAAGTTGTGGAAAAATAAATATGAAAAGAGTGATTATACAGAAAGTGAATTATTGGTTTTTATGCTGGGTTTGGGAAAAGATAAGGGGGATTTAGATATAAAGGTTATAGAGTTGACAAAAATTATGTTGTGGAAATGGGATAGAGCAGATTATGGGTAAATTTAGAGTGGGGAATGTAAAAGAATGTGGCTAACAGGTTTATCTGGGCATAATTGCTGAGATATTCTTGACTTCGTTTAAGGAGAAGCCATAATACATCATATCACATCACATCACATATTCTTAAGGTTTTCAACCTTAGTAAATATTAATATATGACCATAAAGCTTTCTATAGTATTTATGTGAGATAAATAAATATAACTGGAAAATTTATTTAGTAGGTTCTTTTTTTTTTTTTTTGGAAAAAAAAAAGCCTTTATAAATTAAAAATGTTTTTTAAAGTAGAACATATTATCTTTGAATATATATATAAAAAAAGTATCATAATTTACATTTGAGTTGTAATTAATTTTACTTTACTCTAATTTGATGACTCAGCCACTTTGAAAAGAACAATACATCAGTAGTATAATAAAACATTTAAAGCTTGTTGTCATTACTTATTTATTACTATCAAAATTAATTTGTATTATGATTAAATTACTGATTATTTTTTTAAAATTTGCATTGATGCCATAAATCATACAATTTTACTTAAATCTAGAAATATTTTAATTCTAGAAAGATTATATATATACGCTTATCTCAATTATCTGTTTATTTTCTAAGAAAATTGCTAAATTAAATTCTCTTTTTAAAAGAGCACATTTTCAATCATTCATTGTTAGCATTTTTTTTGTGTGTGTTTGTTTAATACAGCAAATAAAGGAAATTCATTGTTCAAAAAATTACTCATATATACTTATTAGTAGTTATTTGTTAAATATTTATTTATTAAATTGTATGTAAAATGTATTTCTTGTAATTATATACCCACTTCAAAACATAAGGTTCATAATAAGTTTAGTTCATTTTTTTAAATATTTTAGATGCACAATCCAACAAAATTGTATCTTTACAATAGTATGAATATATGCTCTTCTACTTTGAGAATCTTATGAATCAACCACAAATCAATTTTTTTTTCAGTACAGATATAGGATCTGCTTTTCTCGTGAAAGTATGTTCAAATTCATCATCATATATATATATAGAGAGAGAGATAGAGAGAATAACAACTCTATACACGACTAATTTAATTTGATTATATTAATTTTAAAATTCGACGGCTTTATTGCCCCACATAATTCAGATCTATCTTTTTATTAATAAGATACAAAGACATTTAAATGGATTCATATTTTTAAATTGATAAATCTTCAAGCTAAATTTTTTTAAATATTTTCTCATTATTGATTGATAAACGATTTGAATTTCTTCAACATTAATTATCAAAACAAAGTTTTTATTTTTATTTTTTATTTTTTTTCTACGATAAAAATTAAAACAAAGTTTTTATTAGTTGCATTTAAAACATTATAAAATTTTTATAGATTCGTTATCCAATTGGCAAAACAACGCATTCACTATCATTCTGTAAATTAAGGAGTCAAAAGTTTTTATTTTCCCTTTTAATTGGTTCAAATTAAAAATTTCACTGTTAAATTTATATTTTATTTTGATTGAATACAAGTATAATTTATATACTTGGAGTTGTAAACGTAATTATAAGGAACTTGTTTACAAACTTTTAAGCTCTTTCTTTTATCTTCTCTATCTTATACAACCAGTACCCAAGACCACATACATGTGAAAAAGATAAATGATTTCCAATATATGTACTTCATGCTGAACCAGCACTCATCAGTTGGTCCAGATCATCATCTCTCTCACACATATATAATCAGTGCTTGGTTTATATTAAGATAGCAAATCGTCAAACTTTAATGGTCAGGCTTCAATATAAATTATACTTGTATTCAATCAAATATTACTGGTTCAGCCTGTATTCTGCCCATCCCTCTTTGACGTATTTAAATGGATAAGATCCTATACTTGAGAAGTCAGAGTGACTTAAAGTCAACATGGGCTTGACAATAATATTGGCATCAACAAGGCATTTGAGTGTTCCATCACCAGATTTCAATGTTATGGATGGTTAAAGAGTTGGTTGGGGAATAGATTGAAGACTATCCATTAAAGTTCAAGGATTTGCTATCTTAATATTAAACCAAGCACTGATTATGTATATGCGAAGATGATCTGAACCAACTCATAGGCACTTGCTCTGCATGAAATAAATATATTGGAGATCCATTTATCTTTTTCACATACAATCATGTGATCATCGTGTGTCAGTTGTATGTGATAGAGGGATAGTGAAGAGAGCTTGAAAGTCTGTATCCAAGTTCCTTATGGTTATATTTTGATCGAAATTTTATGAAGCCAATTATAAAATGCTTCAAAGACCATTGTTATAAAAATGATATAAGGGAGATGGTGTTAATTCTTATACTTATTTAAGACTCACTTTTATTTAAAAGACCTCAGCCTTTTCACCAGTAGAAATAATGCTTTCTCTCATTCCATCATTAGAAGTTGTATAATATGAATAATGTTAGATGAAATTCAAATAATTTCAAACATTGGCACAAATTAATTTGAATAATTGGGTCAAATCTTTTGAATAATTTAATAAAGCAGTATTTAAATAATATCTTTGCTCCCAATCTTTTTATATTTGCTTTCTAATTAAAACAATGTTTGAAGTGCTTTTTGATTTTTTAAGCCATAGTGATGTTCTGGTAGTCATCTGTGACTGATAGCATTTTATTTTTATTTTCCTTTATTGTAATGGATGCACCTTTTTTATAAACTTCATTTGAAACTAAAATATGGTACTATATTTTTGAATGTCTTTAGATATGCCATTAGGATCTACTGTTTTTATATTTTTAAGATTACAAAGTGTTTCTTTGATGTTATTAAACTGAATGTTTTTGTTTAATTCTAAATGAGTATGTTGTATTGATATATCATTAAAATCTGTGATCTCCATTTTGAATCATTATTCAAATGATTATTAAAATTTGTACTAGTCAAAATGTCATTCATGTATTTAATAAGATTATGATAATATTTTTATGCTACTGTCATTGAATTAAAATAAGATCAACATTGACCTCAATCAGTAAATGAGTATTATTATTATTATTTTTTTTTTCAGTTTTAATCTACTAATCATTTCAAACTTTTTGTTAATTGTTGAATTTTTGTCTTTAAATATTTATATTGTCTATAAATCTGCAGTTTCTGAAGTAGTAAAAAATATCAGGTCTTTTTTATGTGTGAATCCAAGAATAAAATACTTGGATTCATAATTTATTGACATAGTTATATAATGACAGTAATATGAAATGCTTCTAAAAGAACAAAAAAGTGAATGCTACTAAACTCTCATTTATTTTTCATTTTCAATCTGTCTAACAATCTACACTTGCAAATATTTATATATCTTCTTTTTGTTTTTGACATTTTGACTCTTGACTATATGTAATCATAATTTTAATACATCCACATTTTTTTTTGTGTGTAATTTTTTTTCTAAACAAAGTGTTCATGATAATTAACATATGTGAACAAAAATTCAATATCATCAAATTATTTGAGTTTATAGTGCCAACTACCATTATTTACAATAATTTTGGGCTAAGCTTTACTATTATTAATAATATGTGCATTAGTACTTAGAAGAAAAATCGATCTCTTAATAATATTCATACAGCAACACTATCTAATAAATTACAAACACTTTATGTATTCTCCAAATTTATAATTAATATGTAAGCATAGAAAAATTTCTCATAGATACCTTTGCTTAAAATAAGTGTTTAAGAATTTCAAAACTAGAAAATAGTAAATTACACTTTACTGCAAATCTAACATTTTTTCAACTTTTTTTACTTAATGATCTTCTTTTTCAACAAAATAAAAAAGTCTAGCCGTGTATCTTTTATTTAAATTTCCATTCTCTAGAAGACTAATTTTATTCTGGACAGTTAGATCAAGAATTAAATTTGATTATATCTTAACTACAAATGCTTTGCTCTATTTTAATTTTAAGGAGTACACTATTTTAATTTTAAGGAGTACACATCAAGTAAAATTTGCACATTATTTATAGTGGAATTATAGAATTAAACTACTTCTTTATTACTACTTTTTTCATATAGCAATATTAATGTTATTTATTATATATTTATTTCTACCACTTTTATAAATGATTTTTTAGTCACTGAAACATCCCACATTAATCAAGACAAACTAATTTCAGATCTTTTCTAGAGAGGATTTTCTAAGCATATAGCATTTGTAGAGTTAAAAGTTCTATTGCAAACTTATTTCCAAAATGATTCATTATTAATTGTATCAACTTAAGCAAAAAGTGTATCTAAATACTTCCAGTTTATGAAAATTGTCCCCACCAATGATTGTTATATTTTTATTACTTTTTAATTTTCTCTGTGCATGTGTATGTGCATATATAATATCACTAGTAGAAATAGAATCGCCATTCTAGCTACAATAAATTATGATTGATGGAAGTAGTGATATTGTTGTATCAAAACGAAAAAAGTCTAAATAAAATAAATATTTGGGAGATATTCATTTTGTGTATCATTTGTCATTCATCATCATCATTGTCAAACATTATCAATCCACTACTAGATGAAATTCTCTCCAAGTTCAATTCATCTCTGATCCTTAGCCTCTCTTCTCCACATTACTCCCACACACTTCCTTATTTCATCCATTCATCTCAAATGTGGTCTCATTCTGACTCTTTTACCATCTCTTAAAATTCAGTTTTAGATTTCAATTGTTCATCTATTATCATTTTTTTTTTTAGCAAATATGTCCAGCCCATTTCCACTTCAGTCTTTTAATTCTTTCAATAATATCAGTTAACACCCATTTGATCTCTTACCCATGTATTTCATTTTTGAGCTCTTCTTGTTACTCCTAATAAGCATCTCTCCATATTTTTTTAAATGACCTAAAATCTCTGTATTACTTTTCTGTTAAGTTTTCAAGTCTGAGGTCCATAAGTAAAAATTGTTAGAACACATTTATTAAAAACCTTCCTTTTCAAATACATAGGCATATTTTTTTTAATATTAAATTATTTCTACCAAAAGCAATCTAGCAATGTTTAATTCTATGCTTAATTTCATCCTTTATATTTCAGATCTGCAGTAATAATCTGACCAAGGTACTTGTTGTTATTATCTTCTTCTAACTCATCACTACCAATCTTTATTTTCAGCTTCTGAGAAAATCCATTGAACATTACTTTAGTCTTTTTAACATTTATTTTTAGTCTTACTTTCTTACTTTCATTACCTGATGCTCTGAAGCATTATTTGCAAAAACAACTACATATTCTGCAATGATTTAAGTAATTTCCATTTATGTTTATCTTTTTAGCTTCACATTTTAATCTACAAAATCCTTATTGCAGCATTGCTGTAAACGGTTTGGAGGTTTGAAGTCTCCCTGTCATACAAGCTTCTCAGTGTTAATCTTACTAGTATCATTATGTAATGTAATTTTTGATATTGCATTTTTGTAAATATTCTTCAGAATATGACCATATTGTGGGTCTATATCTTGATGATTCAGTACATAATTTACAAATCCAAAACATAATTACAACTCACATTCATTGGTCATTTCTATGACTTCTCTCAATACTATCCGGTGCTTTAATCACTGAATAAATGCTTATAGAATCAAAAGCATTTTCATAATCTACAAATCCAAAGCATAATGGCAACTCAAATTCATCGGTCATTGCTATAACTTCTCTCAATACTTGATGTGATCCATTTTACTAAAACCACTTTTAAATCCAGCCAAATGTTCTTTTGGTTTGTTGAAATCCAAAGTTCTCTGTAGATGAATTGTAATTATCTTGGTAACATTTTTGTATAAAACTAAAAAAAGACTTATAAGTCTGTAATTTCTAATATCTTCTTTCTCACTATTTTTAAATATTAAATTAATACTGCATTCTTTCAATCATCTGGTACATTTTTATCATTTTTGTATTTGATATATAACTTTGCCAATTTTTATTTCTATTTCTTCATCTGCTTTTTTAAAGATATTGATTATAATTCCATCATTACCCTGGAGATTTTATTTATTTCAAAAATTTAATTGCATATCTTACTTTATCATTTAAAATCCTGGGCAATTCAGAACATGTAATAGTTGTAGGAGGTACTTGTTCTTTATTGCTATATAATTATTGATAGAACTCATACACATTTCATGATGTCATCTTTTTTTTTAGTTTAATTCTTTCATCTTTTTTATTTATTTATTGCAGAATTAAGTTTTCTATCAATATCAAAATGTTATTTTGTATTTGTGAAACTTTTATTCTCTTATTTAGCTTTCTGTGCTAGTTCACAATTTTACTTTTTATATCATTATCAACTTTTTTTTTGCACTAATTTACAAAATTCATGATATTCAATCTTTCTTAATGCATTATTTATATATGTTTTCATATTCCTTTTTTCTTCATAAATTCTCTAATCTCTGTATAAATTTTACTGGTCAGTTGCTGATTTTTTGTACCAGCTATCTTTCTTGCAGTTATTAAAAATGTATCTGCTATTTTCCTATTGATTTCATTCAAATCTGAATCATGCTCAACATCTATTAATATTTGAAAATGGTTATTTAAATTCATTAGATTGTTTCAAAAGATTAAGAATGTCAACTGTGAATATTATTTTTCTTAATAATTTGTATGTCTCTAGTTTTGCAATAACATGTGTTTACATCTCACTAATTGATGATCATTTCCTGTGTTGAATTTATTAAGAATATTACAATCTTAAAATTCATATTTTCTGTTAGTCAAAATGTAATCCAATTCCATTGTAACTTCATTTGGTTGCTTCCATTTCCATCTGCATTTAACATATATTTTTTTTTAAAAAAATACATAATATAAAGTTTTTTTTCTTTCTGCAAACTGCACAAATCTATGGCTTTTCTCATTTCTATCACCATAAACAAATTTATCTACAAACAATTGTTTACCATTTCTAGCATTAAAATGTCCCATAACATTTTAAAATTTTGTTAGATCTTATCAAAGGTCTTATGTACAGCCATATAAAAATCTCTCTATTTCATCACTATGAGAGCTTGTTGGGGTATAAATTTGAATTATCTGTTTTTGGTATGTGTTATTAAGTAGAATAACTAATATTACCATTCTTTCTGATACACCATAAACCTTCACAATGTTGTTCTTTCACTTTTATTTATAATGAATCCTACTCCACATGTACTTCCAATATTTGAGTCTTTATAATACACTTTTTAAATCAATTGTTTCTTCATTTTTTCTTCTAATTTCACAGTCCAAAAATAATGCCCTATTTAATATGAGATAGTTCTTCCAATTCTTGCAATCTTCCTTCACTTTAAATTTATCTGCAGTTGTAAGTATTTAAACAAAAGGACATCATCAAATGACAATCTGGGTCCACAGTCATAGGACTTTTAGCATCCTCCACCTTTCTCCACCTTTGGCCATCAACTACTGCATCGGGTGATGATTTTATATCCTTCTGGGAATAAGGGCCATGATTTATTTTTGTCTGTCATGATTTTAAAATATCCATTAGAAAAAAAAAATTTCATTCATACACATTTATTCTATCTTTAGGAAAACTCAACTGATATTTGGCTGAGAAGAAAGAATGTGTTTTTTGATCTTAAATTCAGATGTAAAAAGACAATAAACTTATCTTGCTGGCTAATGCATGTTTGCGAGCCACCCATCCATGTTTTTACATTATATCTATATGTACATAGTAATAACTATTGAAAAAACAAGAACATATGAAGTGGACATTAGTAATTTGCCTGCTCTGTTATTTTAAGGCCTCCAAGAATAATCAAAGGACATCCTTTCAGTTATCAGCAAACTTTTTCTGCATATATAAATATATTCCAAGTAATTTTATCAGTAAAAATGTTAAAATGTATATTTTAATTAATCAATAGCACTTTTGATTACTTAGAAATTCTTATCAATTGTAAAGAAATGTAGAAGTTTAATATCATATGCTTTTTCATGAATTGTGTATGTCTTTACAGTTGATATGGATTACTATGTAATTCAAAAGCACTATTGATATATATATATATATATATATATATATATATATATATTGTAACCATATATTTTGGCTCAAAGATAGTAGGTTTTATCCAGTGGATAAATGTGTAAAATTTTAAATTTTAATTGGTAATAATTTGTTAAGATATTGAACATCAATGTGTAGAAACGAGTTATAGAGTGAAATGCTTGTGGATTATAATTTTCCCACTAAGCAAAAGCTCACTAAGAAATATCTTAAGAAGTGATGATGATCTTGACTGTTTGTGAGACACTGGAAAGTCTGATAGAGTGGATATAAATCCCATAAACATTTTATCACATGTTCCAGTGGCAGCTATTTCAAATGTTTTAATAGTATTAAAATATTATTGGGAAGCATAAAAATATTTAACACTTTATTTTATTGGTATTGTTAAACAATAATTAAAAATAAACAATAAAATCAATTTATAAGTCTTCTAAATTTTCTTATAATCAATCTTTAAATATACTATATTTTAATGTAAATTGAAATGCATCAGTCTAGATGATTCTCACTAGAGGGATAAAACTTAATTTATTCACATTTTACAGTGATTGCTCATTTAGAACCAATCCAGCCATGTAATACAAAATATATAATATAAAAGTTTGTAGGGGGAGGGGGACTACTCTAAGAAATGTAAATGGAACAAGACTACAACTCCATTTCTGAAGTAAAATAAAAGAAATAAGCTAGAAAATAATAATTTTTTTAAAATTAATTGGGACAAAATTTCATAGGTATATGGATTTGAATAGTATGGAGTAAACTTACTAACCCTGTGAAATCTCTACACTACTTTTCATCGATCTTAGATTCTTAACTTTGCCTACTGAAGGAAAAACTGGAAGGACCGCTATTTGAATAAGTATTTGCCTAAACATGTACTATTTGGAACGAAAAATAATACCAGAAAACGTAAGCATTTATTTTTGCTTTCTTTATTTTAAACAATTATCAGAACTAATCATAACACAAAAGTTATTTAGACTGAAGAGAAAAAAAAAGATTAAAGTATTTTAATTTTCGCGCTGCCATTAATTCAGCATTAAGTAGAAAAATACATTTGTGTATAAATTGATATTTCAAAAAAATATTCGAAATCATTTTTAAGAAAAGTTTCAAGAAATAATGAAGAAATTAAAATTTCACTTTAAATCATATAAAGTAATTAGTTTGAAAAGAAAAGTGCATAAAGTATTTTTTATTTCATTGGGAAAAGAAATCGTCTGCTCTGATATTCCCCGGGAAGTAGTCACATATATATATTATTAATAATTGCTTACTATTAAATCAATTCTGCTTAACATTCTTAAATATGAAATAAATTGCCAATAATAGTGAATAAAGAAATATTGATTTTTTTCCTTGATTATACAACATATAAAGTAATTATATTTTAAGTGTTTAAAATTAACCAGATTATTTAAGATTGTGACAATTACTGTGGATGGGAAAAACAAAGTAAACAAAATTCATAAATGATTTAAAAGTTTATTTTCAAAGTTCGTAATAAACTGATTATAATTGTGCTACATTTAGAAAAATATATGTTACATATTAATTAACACTTTCATGGATCACTTTTGTTATTGGTCAAGTGAAGTAAAACTCTGAAACTTTTAATTGGTTTTAATTGGTCAATTGACAAACTCTTTGATACAAATATTTTCATCTTTTAATATATATTAATTTTAGATTCGTTTTCAAAAAGTATATTAATTATTTGTAATGTTAGGAAAGTAAACGAATGTTTTTTAAAAATATATTTTTATTTGTATTTTATAGAAATATTCAAAAGTGGAAAAATCAAAGAAAACATTACGAGCGAATTACAAGCAATCTAAACATCATTTATATTCCTCCCAGATTTGCCATTATGAATTTTTTAAGAATTTTTTAGGAAAAATCTTAACGTTTTTCTCAAAATAATTATATTTTCAGCATATTATTAAAAAAATACACCAAAAATACATTATAATATTTAAATAAATGCCAGAAAAATATTCTAAAACATTAAAAAATCAAATAAACAGCTTTTAGCAACCTAAACTCTTGACAAGATATCAAAATTGTTGCTACGTCTGCTATGGTTGGTTTCTTTTTCAATTTACAATCGTGTAAAGTATACAATTTTTTAATAAAACCTTACTACTTTTGTAAAATAGCTATATTTTTAGCAGATTTTATGAAAATTATTTATAATATGTATGAAACATAATAAAAAAAACACTCTAAAACATATATTTTCATTTTAGCGGTGAAAAAATATTTAACGGAATCATCAGCCAATAAGAATTGAGAATAGATTATCCAACCAATCAAAACTGGCCTTCTTCTTTTGTAAACTTGAAACACTCCTAGTATTGATTTTTTACTTGTAAAATAATTCAAGAGAGGGCACCATCTTACAGGCCTTGCTCTAAGCTTTAAATCAAGCGTAAATTGGCTACTGTAGCTCATAATATAGCAGAGTTAGAGCAATCTAAAGGTGTCAACCACAAATTTTCATTTTGAGCTATTAAAATGTTAAAATCGCCTAGAAGATTGTATTTATAATTAAATAGATTCTTCTCAGTATAACTTAAAACACCATAATTTGCTGATAAAAGGGAAGTGAAAAAAGTATTTATTTTATCATTAGAGAATAACTTGCAAAGTGATAATATTTTAAACGGTTTTAAAATCACCCAGATTATTTAAGAGTATGACAGATCTTCACTCAGATAAAAAAAAAACAAAAATGGACAAATCAATAGATATTAATTAAACCTATTTTAAGGGTCTTATTCTCAAAAGTGTTTTAATATTGCTTCAGTATGCTTACATTAGTACACAAACCGCTAAAGGATTTCTATTGCCATTGGAGAAATGTTTGAATTTTGTCTGAAGATGTTAATATTGAACCGGATAACCAAAATATATATATTACTCAGGAATGTTTGCTTATCATATCCGTTTTCATATTGTTTTACTTATAAGAATGAATCAAACTTCGATAAAGTCCAATGGTAGAAAATGTAATGTTTGTTTAGTTTGTTAATTGCTATATATAATATTGTAATGCATTTTTTTTCTTTCATGTGTTATTCAGGTATTAGGTTTTTTTTTGTATATATCAGGGTATAGAATATACTAAGTAATGATGTAGTTGTGTATAAAGTTATATACATTTATTATCCATATTTATATTATTTTCCCAATGAAGGGAAAGCATAATGTTAAATATTATTTATCTGGTAAGAAACAGAAATGTTTATCTCTTTCACTGCTAAAACAGATGTTAATATTATATTGAGGAGAGGAACAAATAGACCCAAACTGGTCAAAAATACACACATAATGATACAATTATTCTATTATATAAAATAATTTAATAAGCATTTTTTTATTATTGCTTAATTTGGTCTATGAACGAAAATGTCCACTTTAAACACAAAATGTAGTTTAATCCTCCTTGTTTATGTGTACATGGCTTTCTATAATAAAAGGTATAATTATTATTGTGAAATAATTAATGGTTATTTTACTGATATTGGTGGTCTGTTTATAAAACATTAACAGTTTCTGCAATGTGCAATGTTATATTTATGTTTCCATTTAGATTATTAGTGTTGTTTTACCTTGCTATTGTATTGATTAGAATTTGTGATAGATTTTAGGATGAGTTTGGGCTACATATAAGAGCTTTAGATATAATAATAATTAATATTGTACATGGGATGATGGAGAATTTCCCATTGTTGATTAATATGAGAGGATGATATTGTTGGGGTTGATTAAGAGTTAGTGCTTAGAGCATAGTTCAGCCTAAAAAAGGATGATCCCATGGTCTGAATTCTGTTTTCCAGTGAAGAGGCACTGCCCACACTTTTATACCTATGAAAAAGTATTAGAATTGGCCATATTCTTATACAACTATTATGTTGTTTCTTGATATACAACTATCATGTTGTTTTGTAGAGCCTCCTTTATTTAGATCCCTCAAGAAGTTATGTAGTTAATATTCCACCATGTATGATAAAGTGTAGTGTTTTTTTATTGAATAGGAAGGATAAGATAAAAATCAGATTATGGGACACTGATATAGCTATAGTGTTGGCTAATTGAAATGGTGTCTTTCTGATGTTGTGTTATCTTCATCAGTTTATAAACAGACCAATCAAAACTTACTAGTGTTTGTAGAACTTCTACATAAAAGAGTAAGGTGTGTACATGGACAATATGGATTGGTTTTCAACAAGTAGGTATTTACTTATGACTTAGTAAGATCAGTTAATTAATAAATGGTTAAGTTGTGGACATAGTGAATATTTTAGTCTCATATGTGCATTTAACTTATGATGTTTGCCCCACATTAATGCAATGAAATTTTTTATACAGTAAATTATAATAAATTATTAATTGTATTGGAATGTGATAATTGCCCTTATCATATTCTAATAACTCAAACAGCTACAGTTTGATATAAAAAATTGTAATTTAGAGGTTTTTTTTTTATATTTAAAAGTTGCATATATCCAAAGGATATTAATACATTTTGTTTGCAATTTCAATGCTAAGATAGCTCAAATAAGTTTAACTGTCTTAGTCTACCTGATAGAATAGTAAAGAAACATATTCAAAATGTTTGTCATATTAGTTAGTCATTACTTACCACATCATTAATTTCCATCCCTAATTTTGGAATGGATTTATCTTGTTTCATGTAATGTGTCTGAAAGAGACTTGTATATAATGTAAATACATATTGTTGTGCTAAAAATTTATTTAGTTGTCAGTATTCTTATTGCTAATCAACACGCCCACACATAATTATTGTTATTGCTATTGACAGATCCTGTGATTATAGAGAAATTGTTATCAATCAATATTGTAAAAGTCACTACATGTAGATATATGAGAATAATTGTGTTAACCTATAATTTATGAGTATATCTAGGGCATCCCAACTTAATAATTAAACATACTAATCTAAAAAATATTAGTTTAAGTAATATACTAAAAGATTAAAAACCTAATATTGGTTTGATCAGTTCATTTGAATCCACAGATCTATCATTCACTGATCTTGGTCACCTTGTTTCTAATTAATGGAGAAAGAAAGTTGGAAAGCTATTGCGTTTAGCTATTGAAAAATTACTCTTACTTATTGAAGCTTAAAGTTTAGCATAGTTAGGGAATTTATAGAATTTATTTGAAATTATTGAATATTGTTTAGTAATTCAATTCAGTATTAAGAGCTATTTTGTGTGTGTTATGCTTGGGTAGTGGTAAAATCCCTCTCACTGACCCAAGTGTATCTTGTATATCACCCTTTAAGCTATGTGAACCCTGAGAAGGATAAATTATATTAATTTGTGATAGGATTGGAATTTATGGTAAATTTGTATCCAGTTAATTATTGTAATTAGAGTGGAATTGTGTTACATTCATTGTGAAATATAAGGTCAACGAAACTTTAAATTATCTATTACTTCGTTTGTCTGAAATGTATAGTTGGTTTTGACTTTATGGTGAATATTCTGGTCTTAGTAAGCTTAGAATGTGTATTTTTTTTAATTGTCTTATTATCATTTAATTCAATATCAACTTTACAGTTTTGTACATCATCTTTCATCATCATCATTCCTCTCATCTGTCATTTCAATCTTTTTTTATTCTCATTTTTCGTCCTAATTCATTATCCTAATTCACTCATCATTCATTAGCTCTTATTCCATTTTCATCTTAATAATCAATTAACTCTTCATTCTCAGACTCATTTTATTTTATTATTTAATTATTACTTATTTGCATCATTCATTTAATTATTTACATCCTCATTTACTTATTGCCTAATTTATACTTCTAATTTCATATTCATTCCATTGATCTAATTACTATTTATTTATTAGTTTGACAAATGTGAAGTTTATTTTATAATTTTTTTTGTTTGTTTGCTTGTTTGTGGATTTTGAGGCTAGCTTGACCAGAAATTATTTAACACCTTGTGATCTTCTCTAAGATTATAGTTTATGTGAGCTTAGCTAATAAAGAAATCATCTTTAGTTTATCATTTATTTTAGACATATATTCTAGATTACTTGTAGCTAGGAAGGTTACAGAGAAAGATATGGTTTCCAAACGTGTAAATTTGACTAGTTAGATTAGTGGGAAAGGCTACAGGGAAGATTATAGTGCCTAAAATGTGCAGTATGATTTATTTATGATTACAGGAATGTAGGAGAGGGTTACAATTGGGATTATGCCATGCAACGTGGTGCTTGATTGATTGATTGGGGATGATGAAGGTTATATGAGATTATGGCACCCTGAAATGTGTAGGCCTGATTGTCCAATGATCAGAGGAGAAGGTTACAATATATATATATATATATTGTAACGATATATAAATATGTCGTTACATTAATTTAAAATAAAAACTTAAAAGTTCGCAAATAAAAGAAAAAAAACTAAACGCTAAAATTAAAATGTTTGTTAAACATATATATATATTCGCACAGATGCTAAACTTTAAAAATATTTTTTTCATAAACAAAAAAAAAAGTATTTGAACGTATTTTTTTTAATAAAAAAATACAAGATTGAAATATAAAAATATTTTAATAAAAAAATAACGTAAGTTAAAATAAAAACAGGCATTAATTAATTCCTGTAATCTGTAAATGGAAATGATTGTTTATTAATTATCTAAAAGCTGTGTAATTAAAAAGTCAGATGAAAAGTTAGATAAGAGAAGAAAGAGATTTTAGCTTGACCAGTGGAAGCAAATAAAGGCCCGGACCATAACGAAAAAACAGAACAGTGACGTTTTTGTTCATGGAATCCATAGGAGGACTATAAAAAGAAAAAATATTCAGTTCCAGTGTTGTGTGTTTGAGAGGTGGTAGGACGCACATACCACACTCTCTATTTAAAAAGGAAAAATGAAAAGACTGTGATACCTTGAACCAGCTATTGCCATCTCCAGAACATTATCTTCCAATGGAGGCATCACGGGAATTAAAAGCAGAAACCTGGACTCTTCTACCGTGAGCTATGAACTTTACAAATTAACAACAACCAAAAAGTAATTAAGAACTTTCGTCATTGATTTTTTTTAAAGATTCAGCTAATTGAAATTTTAAAATGAACTCTTATTTGATTTTCAAATTAATAATTGATTGTTTAAATTTATATAGTTAAGTTTTGCTAAAATCATTTCCATTTTTATTATTTTTATTTGTAGTAATATTTATTGTAGAAATTATTAAATGCATTACATTTAAGTTGGGTATAGACGTTGCAGAGATTCGTTAGCGGTTGATTATGTTGTGGTTTTCACATTCGATTAGAATATATGGGTCAACGATATCACTGCAAGCATCTTATGATGAATGCTAATGGGATTTGTATATTCCCTATGCAAGTGACGTTTATCGATGACTTTGTATTTTGATCGGTTGTGTTTAATTTGGAATGTTTTGACCGTGGAATCTGTGCAGCCGATCTATACCCAACATTTTTTAAACAAATCTGTGCGAACGTATTTAAATGTTAAATTTAAGTCGGGCATGAATGGCTATATAGTTTTGTAAAGTTATATTAAGGGAGGGTAATCTTAGGTTATTCATTTCGTAGTTGAATTGGTTCAATGGATTGGATATATTTGTGTAATTGTAGATGTAGTATGAGGTCCGCTATGGGCAGGATTATAGATATACGCCACCCACCCTCTGTTTGCCTATGGATGGATTTGTAAGTCGGCAGAAGACCGCAGTCCATTCCTATGGAGTTTTTTGTTTATTGTTTTACTTGCCAACAGATGTCACATTCCTGTTGGTGGAGAGTCAATGCCTTCTCTATTTCTACTTATTGTTCAGATGTACTTTCCTGACAGTATAGTATTTCGTGTTGTCGTATCATGCTACATTGAATACACGAATGTATCTGATGGATTGGCGCCAGTTTGGTTGCGAAATTTGTTGCCTAAGGTTAAATCAGGGAAGAATATTTTCTTTTCAAATGCAGATCTATGTTGTCTATTCATACTTGGTTAGCTAAATAAAATATTAAACTCATTGAAACTTAGTTAAATGTAAAATTAAAAGTTAATATAAAAATCTAAAATGTTAAACTTATTCCTCAAAATTTAAATGTTATTTTATATGTGCGTAAATAAATATTTTTATGTGTTAATTTCTGGCAGTGGCTTTTATTCTTTTATATTTAAGATATAAAATTTATAGATTTTTATTTCTGCGTCTCCGCTGAGCTAGTGACTTGGGCTAACGATTAGAATATTTAAATAAAGTGGAATCTTAACAGCGCGTATCTGCCTACTTTATAAATTTTTCTAGGCTCAAATGCCTAGATGGCGCCCTGGTAGTTGCAGATATTGTTTTTGCGGTTAGATTCGATCTTCACTTGCATTTCGATCGTTATAATATATATATATATATTTATTGTTGTTTTACTGTTAAAATTATTTGGAATATACATGTAATATATTTATAATGGATATTTATAATTTTTACATATATATTATATTTAATGTTTTTAAGTTATATGAAGTGAATAAAATAATTTTGCGATTAAACTGTGTGTTATTTTTGCTTACTTCCCAACTTTTCAATGAAATAGCATCCACCATTATCATGGTGACTTTTCAAAGAAAAACTATTAGGTAGTAATGAGATTGAGTGTGCAATAAAATATGAGATTGAGCACAAAGAAAAAACTATTAGGTAGTAATGAGATTGAGTGTGAGATAAAATATGAGATTGAGCATGATATATTTGAGCATTCAGAATATGGGAATTAAATAAACATATTCTGAATTCTCAACTACTTCACAATCAATTTCATTCTTTATCTCACATTCAATCTCATTACTATTTCAGATCTAATGTTTTTTCTTTGAAAAGTTATTGTGATAATAATGGATGTGAAAAACTGGAAAGTAAACAAAAATAATACATGGTTTAAGTCAAAAACTATATATATATATATTCTAATGCTATAGTTAAAAGATACATTCGTTCTTAAGTGGTTTCCTTTTTTTATTCTGCTTTAATGGCATTAAATAAATGAATGATGATACATGACTGTAACACAATGGAGAAATTAATCTTTTATCTATAGACATTGTTTTGACAGCATGCTGAATTATTGATTTATTAACTTATGCTATTATCACAATAGCAGTTTCTCCATATAGTAGTGCCCCCCACCCCAGTGCAATGCATGATAGTCAATGGATGCTAAAAAGTATATGCATGAACATTCTTAATTATACACAAACCTTCTTGCACCCATTGATTACTATAGCTTGCCCTGGATGGCACTATTGGATGGATAGTTGGGGTAAGCATAGAAAATTGTGATTATGTGATGTTTTAATGGTATTATATCATTGTTTTTTTTATAAGATAATGGTGACTTAGTTATTAAAAAACAAAAGGCAGCAGAATGTAGATACTGAATTGTGTTCAGATATGTCTGCTTATACACATGAATTGGATTGAAAATGTTATTGGGTTTTTTATTTTGGCTCATAACTTTAGAGTTAACTACATAAGTAATGGGTGACTACTAGAGGGTTGCATTTTATCCAAAAATATATGAGCAATGCTCTCAGATCTAAGACTCACCACTGAAGGAAGCCACAAGCTAGAAACTAGTCTGGCGATATTGAATGTGTATGCACTAAGTAGAGATTTTATGCACCAACCTTCTAGTATCTATTGATTACTGTGGCTTGCATTGGGTGGTACTATTTTATGGAGAATTTGCTATTAAATTAACAGTTTCTCTAAGCATAGGAAACAGTGATTACATGATATTTTATGCTGTTATTATGTGATTATATATGTAGAGTGTATGTGTAGGACAATTGTGAATTAGCTACAGAGGGTTTTATATTTTATTCAAATATTTTGAATACTTACCATGAAACAAAGAGACAGGGGAGTGTAAGCTGAATTTGTAATTATTCATGTGTTTACAAAAATCATATCTTGGCTTATATGTAATTTTGTAACATATACTCATCATAATAAAAGAAAAAAAAAACATTTTTTGATTCTGAGATGAGAGTGGTTGAGATTTTATGAATAAAAATGGTCTCATGTAGATACAAAGTTTGTTTTTAATTATTGGCATGTTAACCAAATACTTAGTTAAATGGAAAAAGAGACATTTTTAAAAATAGTAAAGAACACTATAAATTATTTGTAAAGGAAATTATTATTAAAGATGTATAAAAAAATTACAAAAAGTAATAAATAATTCTTATCAGATCTTTAAAAAATTTTTTTTTGAAAAATATATAAACTTGAAAATAAAATAGTTGAATCATGTTAACTGGTTTAAAAGATTAAAAGTGTTTATAGCAAAACATTTTAAGTAGGTAGACACTTTAGCTGTAGATCTTTAAGAAAACATGTTATTTGATTAACAGCTAAAGGGATATAGGTTTCTAGTCAATTCATTACTAATTATTTAGTGGAAATCATTAGATATTTCAGTCCTTACTTAGAAATTAAAGGGATTTCTGCCACAAAGAGCAAAAGAGACCATATGATTAACAATTGTCTTCACTAGTTCTTTAACATTGAACATTGGTCACAACAAAAGGGAACTATAATGACCAAAATTCATGGAAGAAAATAATATTAAATGTTGATAAATTTTATTATTATAATTTCTAATATATCTGGTTGAAGATATCTAGAAGTGCATTATTTATTATTCTCATGTCATGTTAGTTTTCAGATATGGAAGCATGCTATGCTATAAAATCTGGAAAAAGTCCTAAAATGAAGATTTGTTGCCTGTATGATTACTTCTCATGTTAATTCTGTCATGAATTTAAATTGCTGAATTATTCAAATGTAATTAGAAAACCTAGCATACTTGATTTATAAAATTACCTGCTTTTAATTCACTTATTAACTTCATAAGAGCTAGGAATAATTTTACAAAGGATTTGAACTATATTTTAGATTAATTTTATAAATTTCAACTCAAGCAAACAAAGTATCTTTTAAATGTTTTCCAAAATAACTTCAATATTATAACTGTATAATGTACTATGATGTACATGTGTAAACAAAATTCAGAATTAATGTACTGGTAAGAATTATTATTTAATTAAATTGAAACAAATCTAATTTAATATTGCTTATTTTTTTACATTCTAATCATTAATGAGTATGTATTTATGCATACATTTTTTAGACAATTATTTTAGTTTTAGAGTATCATTATTGTGTAAAGTTTTTTCTCCTAAATTCTGGAACACTTTGAAGGTGTGCTTTAGGTTTTATTTATTCTTGTGTAAGGAAAGCAGGGATTCATGAATGTTTTTTTTTTTTAATCGTTTTCTCTTGATGCCAATATTTATATTTTTATTTATATATTATTTTTATCCTTACAATGTTAAGAAATAGAATGCATTCTGTATGTATGTTAATATATTTTCATTATTGTAATATTTATAATTTAATATAAATCCATGAATATTAAAGAATAAATATTAAAATAGTTTTTGCTGGAAAAAAAATGGATGCATCCAAACAAATTTTATTGTGATATATTTGATACAAAATTGTTAATAAAGCTTATTCACAATCAATGTATATTATATTTCCATGATATATATTTGTTTGTCTAAACATGATTGTATGCAGTCATATTATTAAGCTTAATGCTCACTAGAAAACAGAAATACTAACTAAAGAGATAATTTACCTGTTGTGCAAAACGATATAAAATGAAGTTTCTCAAAAAAAAAAAACCCTTCAACAATGAAAGTAGTGCCTCTTTAAATAGAATTTATTCTATTTAAATATAAATAAAGCTATATTTACTAAATGGTCATTTTGACTGATGTGGATAGAGTTAAATTTTTATAAATGAATAACAAATTGAAAATGGTTATATTATCATTAAAATATTTATTTGCAGTATAGTTGCAAACCAAATGGTATTTGGTGTGAAAATCATCATTATTCTGTGATTGCACTTATGATGAGGTAATATCAATATGTATTATTATTCTAATTTTAATTCATTTCATTTACTTTGACAAGATGTATCTACAGAAGTTCAAAACTAGTTTCCAATGACACTTATAAATAGGCAGATTCAAACCTTATGAAGTACAGTTATGTCGAATATTTTCCCATTGAGTGCTATCAGTATCAGTATGTATCTGGGACAGATTATAAAATAATTAACTGTTCCTATCACTCCACCTTATGATATATACTATCTAATTAAGTATTTTAAATAAACATATTTTTAAATATATGGCAAATAAAATTAGCCTTACATACCTATCTTTTTATAGATGGATATTGTCATATGTAACCATTTCCATAGCGCACACATTTTTTCATCATGGTCACCTTGAACATAGTCTTTATGTGAGCTATGCATTAGTAATCAAATAACCCTTTGATTACTCTTTATAATAATAATAATAATAATAATAATAATAATAATAATAATAATAATAATAATAATAATAATAATAATAATAATAATAATAATAATAATAATAATAATAATAATAATAATAATAATAATAATAATATAATAATAATAATAATAATAATAATAATAATAATAATAATAATAATAATAATAATAATAATAATAATAATAATAATAATAATAATAATAATAATAATAATAATAATAATATAATAATAATAATAATAATAATAATAATAAAAAAAAATATAATAATAATAATAATAATAATAAAATCATTGATCACTTAACTTATTATTCTAATATCACTAGTGAATTTTATTTCTTTCTATTATTCAAAAAGTGAGTTTTGAACAAATGAATATCAAAATAATTTCTGAGTTTCATTTTTTTTATTCCTTTTAAATAGTATACTTAATAGATCCTAAATTGATTATTACTGATAAATACGGAATATTGATCCTATGTGTATATAAATATAATCTAACTTTATATTTGTCTTCATGTCTGTGAGACTTCTTATTTTGATATTGGAATTTTATTATCACAGAGACCAGCAGCTTTGCTTAAATGTGATACAAAATGGTGAAAAGTGTTTAATGAAGCTGACATATAAATAAAATAAATGCCTAATTTAATTTTTAATTATTCATCTTATAGAAGATAGACATCACATTCATCTAACATAAATGTCAATAAAATTGAAGAGTACATATATTATTTTTTTTCATGCCTTTAACTTTCTTTTTGTAGAATAATTATTTATCAAATAAATTTGTTGTCAATTCCTAAATAGATATACTTTTATGACTTTTAGACTTAAAATTTATAGATTTATGACAAAAAAATAATATTCTCAAATAAAATGAATCAATAACATTTTATATAGTAGTGTATTTTTCAATATAATAAAACATAAAAGAAAGCTGCCTATGGCATCAGTGTTTTTTGCTTATTGGCAATTATTCTCCTTTAAAACAGTACTTACTTCAATAAGGGAGCATCCTTTATAAGCAATAATTATATTATATCAATAATATAATAAAATACACAAAAATCTCAAACATTCAAAATGTGTCCATTTTCTACTTCATAATTATTCAGGATCTTATTATACAAATATAGTTGTAACTCAATGAGGATTATATTATTTTCAAATTTCTTAGAATAATTTTAGTTTCACCTTAAACAATTATAAAAGACAATATCACTGTATTAGGCATATCTACTTAATGCATTTTCTAAATTTACTAGTAGTAATGTTTAAAATAAATACAAAGTATGTTATTACTTTACATACATATACAACATTTACATATTGATTTAAATCCTTTATTTATATTTTAAGGTACATTTGTTTTTCACTTTAGTCTGCTTATTAATATTTAACTTCTGGCATATTTAAAATGCTTTTGAACAACTAATAAAATGTTTAATCTTTAAACTTTTTTTGAATACAAGCAAATTTCATATAACAATATTCTTTAAATTTTAGATTTTAGTTATTACATTAATATGAATTTTTGCATTTTTATCCTAAAATTTGAAATTAGATTAAACATTAAGATACATTAACCTTCAAATCTATTTTATATAACATAATTAAATAGAATATGTCACATAGTCCATATGTAAAGAAGTATATTATTAATAACAGTAATAAATAATATATATGTATAATATTTTATAATAAGTATACTCATTAAATGTCCACTAAAAAGGCAAAAAAATAATATTCTTCAACCATAATATGGATTTCAATATTTAGTTTGTAATAAAAGTGTTGGGTGTCCAGATTGAATTAATTAATTTCTGGATACTCCACACCTTTATTCCAGGTTAAATATAAAGATTTCAATTGTAGTTGAAGAAAAATTATTTTTGGCTTTTTAGTGCACAGTATATAAAAGTATTTATTGGAGAATATTTTTATATATATTATTTTTAATTTTTTATAAATTAGCTCAGTAAATAAATAAAAGCATTAACATAAATAATTTTTTATATATATTATTTTTAATTTTTTAATTGTTTGGATATTTTTTATGAAGAATAAAAAAAAAGTTGTATTCTGTAATATTTTAAAGGAAATTCACAACACATTAAAATGGATTCCAATATTATTTCCTTTATGAAAGATGCATTTTTTTTTAAAAAAATCACTTTTGCAATAAAAAAAATTGTTTTTACTTTTATTTAAATTTACTTTGAACATTTTTAATTTTAGTTTTTTTAAAAATATACTGCCTTCTTATGAAGATTTCTGAAAACTTACCGAACCACTATGAATACATTTGTAATTTAGTCCATCAACACCACTATTGTTAACAAATGAGGGGCCATCCTGAACTATTTCATTGACATATTGCATTATCAATCATTTTTAATATATATACAAAAGTTGAAGGAAATCTATTTGATCAAAATATGTTAAAACTTGATTACAAAATTTATTCCAAATAAGCAGACAAACAGAGTTTGTAAGTTAAATAAAGCATTTAAAAATAGCAAAGTTATATATTTAAGTTTAGAAATTTTAGATTTAAATGCTTATTTTTTTTTCATTTTATGTTTGATGGTAAATACATTTCTATTTATAAATAATATACATTTAACACATTTTACTTTTATAGAATCAACAATTATTAAATGTAATTTGGATATAGGGATCCTTGTATTTCAAATTCTCTTTTCAGTAAAATTGAATAAAATTTACAGTATGAAAATATATTGGTAAAATATTCTCAATTTTTGTAGGAATAAAATTCTCACTGTGATATAAATGTCAAAGCAGGTATTTTTAAAGTAAAATTTTGAATAATTTTCTAAATTTTATTTATCAATTCACTTCTTTTTTCTACTTTAAAGAAATTTTAATAATTATTGGATAGGGTATGAGAATTATTTTCTGATGTTGAACTCTCTTAATATATATATATATATATATATTGAAGCAGTCGGATCTGAGTTCGATCCTAGCTTCATGACATCTAGCCATAAGACCACTTCAAACCCTAGTACTAACCTTAAATTTCCGATGCAATGGGGCCTTATACGTTCAATCCACGCTAATTTCCATAAAGGAAACTTATTTTATAAATGCGTATTAAAATTAATTCTTTCAGATTTAAATTGATCAATTCTATTAATAAATTCATGATAGAATTATTTATGAATTTATATATTATAACTGTGTGGATTGTGCATATATATTTGTAAATATTTAAATATATATAATTATTTAAAAGTTTCATTGCATCGGGACTATTTGTTTTTTTTTATTTTAAAATAATTTGCTAAAGTTTTATTGATTAAAAGCTACATTCTTTCAATAGGCTTTCAGATTTTCCCTTTCCAAAAACAACAGTTAAAGTTTTATTAATTAGAAAAAAAGATAAGGATTTCCTAATTAAAATCATTTTCTGATTTTAAGAATTCATTTTCTAATTAGAAAATGAATTCAAGTTAATGAGTTTGAAAGCCTTATCGAAGGAATGTATCTAAAAACAACTAGTAAATCTAAAAACATTGATAATGAAAGAAGCGCTAGCCTGAAGGCATCAGAGGACAGATATATAGCTCTGAAAAGTTTGGAAAAAAAAAGAAGCCATCTTTGTTGTAGAGAAGTTCAGTCAACTCTGTGCATTTTTAAATTATAAAATTAAATAGTGTTTCGATCATGGTGAAGGGCTAAAATGTCAGGAATCTGGCTATGGTTCCTGAAGTCCCCCAACAATCTTCAATGAGGCTGCTGAATCTTTTCCGGACCAATCATGCTGCTAAAATTGTGAAAATTCATTAAAATACTGTTCAAGTAATCGACCAAATGTGTGCCTATGTTTTTTTACCAACTCAGACGTGTAACCTAAGAACCAGCTCCAGAAGAAATGGGTAATATGTTTTCATAATGAACCTTAAACTTTCTGGCCAGTTTTGAACTTTACTTTACACCCCCTTTTAGGGCTCTTTTATCCTTTAATGTAACAATCTTTATAAAACATTTTATTCATGCTACTGTAAATTTATATCATAGTTCTCTCAACCTCTAGTCTTTAAACTTTCTCTTTTCTTACTTGGCAGTTCATTTACTATATTATATATATATATATATTTACTGTGTGATTTATTAATGTCATTTATTTTTAATTATATGCCAATAATCTTTCAACTCGATGATCTCCTTTGTTTCCGTTGCCTTGTGCAAATAATAATATATTAATTCTAATAGTAATTCTCGCCCATTAGAACTAGATTTACTGTTCTATCAATTATCGAGTCAAAAGAGATTATTAAATGTGTGTGTTATTTTTATAATTGGCTAATAACAAATTATTAGTTCCATTTTTAATCTATGCCCCAGCTATTTTTTGTATTCACCAATATGTATTTATTCATATCTAATCTTAAAATGTTTTTATTGCAAAAGGGCCAATAAAGAATCAAATATATTCTAATTCAACTTTGTTATTTAAGATTCAGGAAGGGCGCCATGATTGGGGCATAATTAATATGAGTTACAAATACTTTAAAATAGTTTTCATTAAAGCTCATTTGACTTTGATTAAATTGATCAAGTCATCATGTAGAGCATTCTATAATTGGGTTTTATTTTTCAAACGATGACTATCAAGTCATCATCTTCGAACATTGCTGATGTAGGGCAATCCTCCGCTCTGTCAGGCTGGTCGGTGATAATATTTCTGTTATTTTAAATTGTCGAGGAAGAAAGCACTTCCTCTTTTTTCATATTAGTCAAAGGGCATAAGACTTGTCAGATGCAAGCCGCCAGAGGACTTCGATCATTGACTAGCTATTATCTTTCATTTCATTTTATAGCTCATAATTCGTCAGCACCGTTACCTCTCTGTTCCAGTAAAGCCCGTTCTGATGCTGGTAATTCGTGATGAAGTGATTTCAATTAAAGTCAAATAAATTATTAGTTATATTTAATTAAATAAGTTTTCCAATAAAGATTAAAATTATGCCCTAAAATACGTATCTTGCTCTTCATGAATGGATTTGCGAATGTGAAAATAAATATCACATTCTCTCGTATAAAATTAGAGTAATAATTCTCTTTACTAATGAATATTTTTATCTGCCTTTTATTCCTTGTTGGGAGCATAGACATAGATTTTCAAATATTGCATAATATTCATTGGCATATAATAAGGACAGCCACTCATATTATAATTATAAACTTTGTTTAAGGACTAGAATTAATTAATTTAATCTTCATTTAAAATTCAAACAAAACAAATTATTATTATTAAATATTTTCTAAACACCCTTGGTTTCTTAGTTCTTAATTCTTTTATGATTATTTTAATGTTAATACTTGCTGTCTGTGTTGGCAACCCGAACATATACATATGATTCGATTTAAAATTATTTTAGTCAGTTTATTATCAGATATTAATGTCAGTTCAGGGGTCTCTGATCCTCACCAACCGTTGAGCTAGTTTCTTGGCGCATAACACTGTGCCGTCGATTTAGATTTCTACTAATATGAGCTGTTGAGTTGGGTTTGAATTCAGTTTTGGTTCAGCTGAGTTTGGATCCGACTTGCAGTTTAGGTGGTGGGTTTTTCGACTGGTACAATATATATATATTTCTAGGGTTTTAAAACTATTCTTCAAAATAAATTCTATGTAGAACAATTTTTCTGGATAGAAAGAATTATTGCTGAGATCGTATTTGTGTATGAAAATTTTTGAAGCAAAACTTTGTTTTATAGTCGTTTACTTTCCTTAAACTTATTCGTGGAACAATAAAGTCTGAAAGCATTACTATGATAATTCACAAGTTATACAACTTATGAATTATTATACTAATATTATCAGGCTTGGTGGACTTGTGAATTGGCTTGTTAAAATTTTTAGGTTTTTTTTTGCAAAGTAGGCATAACTATATATTTATCAGAAAATCTTATCATTATGGTTTTATTTTTTGTGGTAGTTCATTTCCAATTTAATTAATGTTAGTAAAAGTTTTAGGCTGTCTATATATCATTTTTAAATGTATATTTTTCAAAGACAATTAAACACAATGATAGCATGCAAATTAAATGTGAAATTGAGATAATTATGAAACACCTTTATATTATTAGATAGAATTTTGATTTCAGGAGGCGATAGCAAAGTAATGATTTTAATAAAAGAAGAGAGAGTTTAATATTCTATGAGCTCTTTTATATTTAGATGATATCTGATCCATGATTATTTATTAAGAACTTTGCAAAAAAAAATATGAAATCAGATTTCTGATATTTCTAGCTTTTCAAACAAGTCACATATATAGGTAGCTAAAATTAATTAAGCATTGATAAGCCATAATTTAATTAACTTTCTATAATTATTTTTATCAGACACTAGTATAAATTTCAAAAAGCAAATAATTCTTAATTCTATTTTTACTTTTTTTTTAATAAATTGTTTTTATATTATTAAATAAAATGTATTGACTATTTTATTAGATTTTTTATTTGAAATGCACTTTCACCTATAACACATTAGTATTATACATTTCTGTTGTATATTTTGCATTTTTATAATATATAAGCAATTATTGTGTAATCAATATATTTGTTTTTAATAGGGGTATATCCAATTTTTACATACAAAATTGTTATAAAATTCATATTTGACGAATAAACTCTTTCTTCTTCTCCGTTTCTGTTTTATATGAAATTTCTATTTAATTCTTCTTCTTCTTATTATTATTATTATTAATAATAATAATAATAATAATAATAATAATAATAATAATAATAATAGTAGTAGTAGTAGTAGTAGTAGTAGTAGTAGTAGTAGTAGTAGTAGTAGTAGCAGTAGCAGTAGCAGTAGCAGTAGCAGTAGCAGTAGCAGCGCGGCGGCTGGCGGCGTGGCTGGTGGCAGTGGCGGCGCGCGGCGGCGGCGGCGGCGGCAGCAGCGGCGGCAGCAGCAGCCTATTTATTTTTATATTTTCAATGTTTTAAAATATTAAATTATATAAATAATAGAATTGTTTTTTCTCTGCTAATTATATTTTTTGTATATAAGTATTCCATCAAGATCTTTCACACATTTGTTTTTAACCATTGTAATTTATATAATTTATATATCATGAATGTAAATAGCTATTTGAAAAAGTCATTACATTGGTATCAATATTTATTCCTAAAAAAGTATGAATTACAATTCTAAATAGCAGCCCTATATGTGATGAAATTTTATTTTCTTACATTTAGCTTACTTGCTATGTTAACAGGGTAGCTTTTTATAATAATGGTAATTACTTAATTTGGAAAGAGTCAGTGATTTTTATTCCTTGCAGCATTATCTGTAGTATAACAACTATATTAGTTATAATTAATTGTTATATATGATAAGTAACAATGTAAAAAGTAATCCTGTGTTGAGAGTACAATCATTTACTGAAAAAGGATAGCCAGCAAATGGCAATGTGGTCAAATTATTGGTGTAATTTATCAAATTTAAACATTCTCTAGACACAATCTTGTGACATTTGTTTGACTGACAATGCATCTGGTTTTTTTTTTTCACCTGGACAATATGTAATTGCCTATATATACACACACTGCATATCTATTACATTTTATTAAAGTAAAATTCTTTAACAATGATTAATACATTTACAAATAAAAACCTACATTTTTGTTTAAATTTAAATAAGTTTTAGGTTTATGCTTTTAATATTTTAATATACATATAAATTTTAAACCATTCGATTTTTATTTCTTGCCTATTGTTGTTCTTTATTTGGCTTAATAGCTATCCCAAGTTGTTTAATGGTCTGATGAATTTTATGGATCAACTATTCATGATTATTTGTTTTATTGGCAGACAGGTGATTTCTGTTTTTTAAATCCCTAATCTTATTTGATGATAGGACTATTACTTTAATGATCTTTTCATCAATTATGGGTTTCAAGGGAAAAATCAAATCTCATTGCTCAAACAGTATTCTAGATTTCTCTGGTGTTTTTTTTTTTTTTAAAAAAAATCTCTAAGTATTATTCCTTCGAAAAATGTAAATAGGAGCTCAAAACTTGTTTATTGATCTTGCAATACATTAAAAATGAATTATATATATATATTTGTTTTAGAAAGTACTAAATTTGGACAAAATAATAGGAATATTAATAATATGTCAATTTGGTTGCTGTTTGTCATCATTTATTAATATAAAAAACAATTGTTATTCTAGGTGGAATATTATTATGTAATATTTGACAGTATATAGAAAAGTAGTAAACTATTATTATTCATGGAGGAATGTTCAAGTTTTCTGAGAGATGTTAGTTGAAGAAATTGATTTTTCTGTTATTGTTTAAAAATGATCCAAAAAAGACCTAATGTTATCTAAATCGGGTCATTGATGAGACCATTGATAGAAACATAGCATCTTTATTTTATTTATTGTTGTGTTTGGTTAGGCTTACAGGTTCCATTCCAAACCAACAGACACAAAAAAACAACTACTCAACAATTAATATGTACAATTTATTACTACTAAAAATATACACACTTGTTAGTTAAACAATAATATACATATTGTTTATACATGTTAATGCTGAGGTAGGTGCCAAGTATGGAACTCACTTCCAGCTAATGATTAGCCTGCCTCGTGAGCTCTGGTAAGACTCCCCCAGCTATGTATTTAGCTTGCCTTGAGTCAAGTGTGGATATATCAATTTTCAATCCATAGGTGGACTTCCCTCACTGCGTGGACATCATGATAATGAGAAGATTCTATCTTTGCTGATGGCAGAGGGTTTAATGGAGAGCATGTTCAGTCTTTCAGATTGACAAGTAATTACTCTATGCCTTGTCTCCAAAAGGCTGACTATTTAATGACAGATCCCCTAACCTACTGGAAACATGTGGATTTGGTATGCAAACTCCAGTGAAGGATTTAATCCCTTTGGATAGCAACTGGGATGTTACCCAATCAGGTAAGGAATCTGAAATAGTCCACTTCTAAAGGCAAGGTTAGATATGACATTTATCAAATTGATTGTTGACTTTATTTACTGTAACAGTCATAAATCTTTGCTTTCAACTTTTATTTTTGAAGCAGAAAGCTAAAAGAAACATTTTTTGTATATGAAAAAAGTTATTGCAAATATTACATTAAAATTTTCTTTTTAATGGGATTTTATTTTTTATTTTCTGAATTATTTTTTATATTTTACCATTTGATTATGGTGTAGAATTTAGTTTCCTAGAATATCATTTTTATTCTATTCAGAATCATTTCCTAAATTGAATAATCAATGAATACCGGATGTCCTAGAACAGTAATAGAATCATTTTCAAACTAATTTTGGCTTTTCCCCTTCATCAGTGAGGACTAGAATTGAAAGTTGGAATTGATGCATTTAAGTCATGACATGTTGTGAAAATGTTTTTTTTATTTTTTATAAATAAATATTTGCATCGTTATCATCATACAAGAGTGATACCAAAAGAAAAGTTAAAGAGGCTTTGTACATTGCAAATGATCCCAGTGCCATTACTAGAAGGAAGATATGCTTTGCTCTCTCTAAACAATGGACTAATTAAATATTCAAACTCATTTGCATATGTGTACAATAAATAATAGCAGTATTCATTCACAAAGCTATGAGTATGAGATTCCAACATTAAATCTCGAAAGCGCTAAGCAGACCGATTACACATTATTTTAAGTATAATTATAGCTTCACTAACGAATGCAAAAAAAGTCGCATATTTATAATTACAATTTTCACTAGTGAAGAGAAAAACAATTTATTACATCATATAAGATAATGGTGTGTTCGACAAGCAAAGTTTGTATTATGAAATAACATCAACAAATATAAAAGTTTATGCAACATACTAGCATTGATCGTTATTGCAGAAACAGTTGCTTCACAATATATTAATTTACTTAAAATCTTTACAAATAATATTTGCATTTTTTAGATGCCTATGATATAAATCTATATTAATTTATTCAAGATAATGTGTATAGACATATAAATTGTATCTGATGAAAAAGAAAATTTAATCATCTTATTCCATTCAGTGGTGAATTAATATTTAACTGATTGCAATATGAGCATCATAAAAATAAAAATTGCTCATCCAGCATAACATTGGTCAAAAATGGATCATTATTATAACCAATCTTTATCATAAGTTTACATATTGATTACTCAAACTATGATCTCAATAATGTAATACTAATGAAAGGTTTATATCTAGTAATAATCATTTTTATATTTTTTCTGGACTGACCATAAAAATTTTACTGGTTGGCACAAATCAACTTTTTGTTTTGTTTGAGGTTAAGAATGTTTTTATGCTTTGGTACTATTTTTTGGTTGAAGAACTATTTTGCCTAACATTATTACTCCTTAAATATGTGTTCTCTTCTTCTATGATATCGTCAGTTTTATTTAATTTGCAGAATTTTTTTTGTATGTCACATCCACAATCACATAATATCATCAAGGTCAAACTATTATTGATCTACTAGAGGATGAAGGTTTCTCTAAATCGAATTTACCTTCTCCAGGCCTCAGCTTTTCTTCTTTGCATTATATCAATGTTCTTCCTTCTTTTATCTCACAAGCACATATCATCATCATAATTATTTTTATCTATTCTTTATACATTGCAGGATGTAGTTTTTCCAAATTAACCAACTTCATCAATCTACAATCTAGCAAACGTCCATATTCATTCAACCACCTCACATCTGATTTATTTCTATGTCTTTTATTATCTTTCAAGATCAACTTTAAGACTTCAGCATCTTTCTATTGTCATCTTTTTTAGCAACATGTCCTGTCCATTTCATTTCAGTTATTAATTTTTTAATGATGTCAGTGATATCTTTTTGTTTTGAAGTTTTTTTACTTTTAATCCTTCGTGTTTCTCCATGCATAGATTTATTATTACTTTTTGAACTGCTGAAATCTCTGTATTACTTTTCCATTAGGTGTCTAAGTCCCTGATGCATAAAAAAATATGGTAAGAAACATTTTTTTTTTCTTCAATCACATAAGCTTTTTTTTTCTTTTACTAGTAAGTTATTTATGAATAAATACATTCCATCTAAGTTTAATTCTGTCATTAATATCATGTTTTTTTCCAAATACAAGTATATAAATCACTTTTATATAACTTTTGTATCTGTGCAAATATTACATGACTATTTCTAACCCTATATATAAAAAACCCAAAGAACAAAAAAAAATATTTTTAAAGATATATTAAAAATGTGAGAAGATAGTATATTTTAAAAAAAGAGGAGAAAGAAAAGAAAAGAAAAAAGAAGAAAAAAGCTTAATGATGATGAAGTGATGATTTTAAAAGACGATTTAAACTTAACTCATACCATTTGTTCACTGCTTTGTTTTATTTCACCTTTTTATTTTCACTAAGTGATGTATAATTTTGATAAATACATTTAACAATATTCAAAGTAATTTTTTTTTTAAAGGTAAATCCTTCACATTTTTGATGTTTTTCCTGGTGTTGTTTTTTCTCAACATATTACTTATATCCATGATTTTGTGGAATCTTATTTTTTTACAAGTTTAGTTATTCACTTCTACGTCTATTTTGCTTAATTTCAGTTTATCCAAAATTTTTTCATTTGCATATAACTTGTCAAATAAGAACATTTATTGATATAACATAGATAGTACGAAGATCATATGATAGTTTTATGCTTTGTATCCAATATTTCACCAATGATTATTTTCCAGATAGCAGACAATGATACACTTAATGATTGCTTTTAGCCCTTATTTTAAAACATTTACACATTATATATAACTTTATCATATGATAAACTTAAAATTTTCAATGCTGGATTAGCAGTGACTTACTTATAAAATTGATATTAGCTTTTTTCTTGTGATCACTTTTCTAGTTTTTTGGGAAATTATATTATTTGGAATTTTAAAATATTGGAACATTCCTCTTGAGAAAGAACAACTGTGCATAACTTGACAACAACTTTCACCTTCAACCAATTGGGATTAATAATTGAACTGCTATTCATGATTTGTCTTTTATTGAATTTGAGCTCTTTTTATATTCATAGCCCTCTCACATAATAATCAGTGTAAAATGATAGCACCACATGTTTTTCCAACATATCTTGTTTTTCAGTCATCACTTTCTTAATGACTAATTTAATTTTAAAAAATTGAACCCAAATTAAAGTAGATTAATTTGAAATTCGATTTTTTTTTTTTTATAATTTTAAATATATAATGTTTGTACTTATAAGATCAAAGCTTACATATTAATATATCAATCTTTTCATAAATTAATTATTAGAATAAATACATTTTTACATTCATTTACTAATATTTGATTATTATACAATGTTTGAAGTAATTATTAAAAATACATAAATGATAACATTTTTATTTTTTATTTATTGAAGAATTGTTCTGAATTTTAAATGTACTACAACTTTTTTATTTGCATTATATCACAATAAATATTGAGCTCTGCAGTTATTACTTGTTATATTTTAATGACTTCCATTTTGTGTCTGATGAGACAACTTTGATTTCAATCCTGAAGCCTGTCAATACCATTAATGAATTATGAATTAACTTAGTGATACTACACTTTTTTATCTTTGCATGTATGAATAATTTTTCATAGAAGAAGATACATGTTTAAATATTTTCCACATGTGAACATTACAATTTTTATTTCATAGTACCATATTTCATAACTTGGAACTACTATACAACAAATTTTAGAAACATATCTCTTTCACCATCTACATTAACTACATTTATTTAATCAATAAGGTGTCTGTATTTTATTTTACCCATATAATTGATAAGTTATGTGGTTTCTAAATATGTTGGTACCATTTTGAAACTATATGAAGAACTATAATGTGTGCACACAATCAATCTTAATACTGTAATTTGTTTTATTTTATGATTTTGTTACTGCAATTTGTTTGCCCTTTTACTGTCATTTTTGTTTATTTCTCTAAATCATATATATAAATTTTTAAAGAAGTGAAGGATGTTGCCAGGAGCCTTATGCTTTGGGCAAGGCAAATTGTAATTGTATATGTGTTGTAAACAAGCAAAGAGAGTCTTGTGGAGAGAGAATATCCATGTAAAGTTTATATGAGGAATTCAAACATCAATGCTGTGTGGGAGTAAAGAGTAATTGTACTACATTCGGCCAGCATTTAATCTTAACTAACGATGCCTTAGTTCAAATTTAGCCTAAATATTATTTCTTGGCAATATGTGTATAAATATATTACATGTGCATATAATCTATAAATTTACTCATGTTTACTAAATCTTTTATCTAAGTAATATCAATTGTTTTTTAGACATTTCTTTTTCTAAATATACTGATTGTGTTTAAATGTGTTATATAAAATCCGGATGAGTTTCATAGCTAATATCGAATACTCTATTATACAAATAAAATACTCTCTATTTAATATCTATAATCAATAATAATGTCTTAGTGTTTAAATATATGTGAGCTTATTAATATTAACTAAAGAAAATAAAAATTTAGATTTAAAATAAAAATATTAAGTTTTATTTACAAACAAAAAAAAAAACGTTTAAACAAGTATGAATTATATAATTAATTGCTTTAAACTTTATTATTGTTATACAAAAAAAAAAATATTTACTATATTTTACTTTATTAGAATAATCTAAAAAAAAAAAATGTACGCGTGCGTGTGTGTGCATTTCAAATGTGTAGTATTAAATCTGATTATCACATTTTAATTTTAAGCTTAAATATGTCTTAAATACTAACTATTTGTATACATGAAAATTTTATTAGCTGACGTACTTGATAAATTTAGATAAGGTCTATTCTAACTACTGGCGTTGACACATCTATATTACAATTCTAGATCAGTACATAAAATAATATCTACACTTTCAAGACACCAAAATAAAATGAGGTGTATTTTCTACCTCTTTCCATTTTTATATACTTTATAGCATAAAAATCCTAATGATAATATTCACCGCTATTATTAAATATCTATAGCGAGACACATTTATAAGAACATTTATTTTTTTACCCACTAAATTTAATAAATACAACAAAAAAAAAAATTCTCTGTAAATTTAAGAGAATATGCCATATATAAAATATAAATTATAAATCCTAGTAATGTACATAGAATAAATAAATTAATATTTAATCAGATTTTTTTAAAAATATTACTTTCACACATTCATAATATTAATCCACACATCATATAGTGATGTATGAAATATTTATATAAATTTATTTATACCATTTACCTATTCTGAGTGACTTTGTTATTTTTTGAATTGGAAAGATAATGTATATATTGTATCAGTAAAAAAAAAATCAATTATCCTTATGTATACTGACAATATACTTCCTCTTCAGTCGATACCTATATGTATCGGTAAAAATACCTATTAATACTTTAACTAACCTTCTGTAGTTGTAATATCTTAGTAATTCGGATTTTTTTTTTTTTTTTCATATGTCATAGCATCTGCCGGGACGCGAACCCACACCCGTCTGCAACCAACTACTTGCTTGCATGGCGGCTGCGATACCTCTCGGCTAACAACGCAAGACTAGTAATTCGGATTTGAACCCTAACCAATAATATTTAACAAAAAATATATATAATATTCAAGATTTCTTAAGCCTATATCTATAATGATCAATTTGAATGCTCACACATGTGTTGACATTATCATATTTAAATTTAGCAAAATACAACAAAATTGATGATGATGGTTTTGATTATTAAAATTACTCCAACGTATTTTGTTTGTTTTAAGTTTCTATTTTCAGAATCTCCATGTGCCAAACCTCCTCAAGCAGAGAATGTTTACTTGAAATTATTTAAGATAATAATCATCATCCTTGACTAATTTCTATCATAACACCCCAGCACATCACTCAGTGGTTTGCTTGTTTTCAAAGTTATGGATATTTTTGTGGACTAGCATAAGTGTGTATTAAGGCTGTAACATTTAATCACATATAAAACAACATGAACATCTGGATCAATAAATAATAAAACAACCATTTCTTAATAAAACAAAATGTAAGTAGTTTGATTGTATGTCAATTAAGTAAATTTCAACTATAAATTTTCCATCTCGCATAAAATTATTAAGATGATTATAATAAAGAGTTCATCTTAATAATTTTATGCAAGATGGAAAATTTTTATTCTCTCTTTGTTTAGTAATTTTACAGTCATTTATAGAATAATCAATGGGTTCCAATCAAAAATTCACATATTTAATTACCCATTCAGTAATTTTGATGTATAAATTTATAAAAAGAGGTCAATCATATAATATTGAACCAATTTATAATAAAAAAATTCAGATATTTTGTTTTATCTCATTTAGCAACATGTGTATAAATACAAAAATCATTAAGATATTTTTATTCAACAAACAGTTAGTTTATCTATTTCAGTCTTTACTTTTAATAAATCAACATGTATATATATATATTGTAGCCTTTGGATTTGTCCAAGGCTTCATTTTTTGAATTAAGTATTCAAGATAAGGTTTAATAAAAAATTTTCCTCATAGTTTATATATATATTTTTCTTTAATAAACAAAATTTTTAGCCAAGGCTAGGTTTGAACCCATATTCATAGGGATTGCATACGTTTTACTTGGTAGGCAATCTGAACATTTGTTATAAAAGATTTCTAACCAAAAGATTGTTTTATTTAACATTAATTTATGGGTCAATTTGGTATTAAAATGTATTTTAGAAAAGCAAGATTTATACATCATTTAATAGTTGAGGAAAAAGAAGGAGGGGGATGTGCGACTTGTAAAACTACGTTAGATAGTGATAATGGATGGTCATAATTGTACACTGATAAGTTAGAAATAAATAGTTCATGAAATTAAATTATAAAAAAATAATGGTAATAATAATTAAGGATTAAAATATTAAACAGGTTTAATTAAAATTGTATATGCGCGACAGTGTGTGTGTATTTAATCTAGTTGTGGATTTTAATTATAAAGTTCACAATTAAATAATAATTATTCCTTGTCATATCTCATGATGAAATTCTTAAAAAAGAAATTAAGTCATTTTTAATAGTTTATTATTCGCAGCCAAAATTTAGTTCAAAATTTTGGGTTTGAAGTTGGGCTGCTATATATATTTTATTATTAAAGAAAAGTAAAAGGGGTGAAAGAAGAGAGCTTTTCTCTTCTTGATTTTGTCCTTTGGTATGGTTGCCACAAGTGTAGTATTACCCAAGTAAATTATCAGTGATTTAAGTGATATATATGACAAAGGAATTTAAATGTAAAATTAATTGGTAATTATCTGTTAAGTGTAAAATTAATTGCTGATTATCTGTTAGAATGCAGATGTGAATTTGGTGATGCTTTTTCAAAAGGGCAAAAGGTTAAGATAACCAGAAAGAAAAAGGAAACAATAGACAATTAATTAAGAAAACAGACTGACCAGATCTCAAGGGTCAATAAAATGTCATGATGGGGTGAAGAGGGAGAGAAAGAAACCAAATGCTATAAAAGCTTTGCTATTTTGTAAGGGGGCTGGCTGTTCTATCTGAATCTCTCTTTTGCAAGTTCTCTCTCATCGGTTTTATAGAGAAACTTTGCTATAAAGTTTAAAAGAAACATTTATTTAAAAAAAGAAAAACTGTGAGAGAAAGAAATCATTTATTGTAAATTATTCGTTTGTCTCTTGAAACAACTTTGCCAAATTTAATATTATAAGAAGAAAAGAAAAATGTCTCTCGAGTAAGTTTTTAAGTTGGGTGCACATTTGATCTCCTGAAGTTAATCAGCGGTCATGATTGTCTTGCACTAATTGATGACAAATCGTCAAGTGGTAAAATTTACACTATAGAAAAATAAGAAAACCTAAATTTTGATCTCATATATAAAGTGCTAAATTTGAATATTAAAGAATTGAAAAAAAAAAAGACAACAAGAAGTGGACTTATATATTTAGAAATTTAAACATTTCTGTTCAGCTGTAATCCATGTAAAATCAAAATGAGGAAATATATTCAGCAGTATAATAACCGTATATCTGATGGCATAGGAATCGAACTCCATCACAAGAACTTTTACTACATAAACTCATGTGCTCATACAAACAAATCAAGGAGGAAATGAAAAGGAAAATGGAAACCAGAAACTTGAAGGACACTTCCAAAGAACTCTTTCAGTATATTTTATTTTATTTTATTATTCACTATTCATGTAGAACATTTAATCTAGAAAAAAAAAATGAAAAGAAAAATATTTTTTTTCTTTATGTTTTATCATATATATGCCATTTAAAATTAATTCATGTCAGAATTATAATTGTTGTTATTTTGGGAGTAGATATATTGATATCAGATCATTTTATATGTGTTTATTTTAAATGCTTTTTATTATTATTATCATTTTGGGGGTAGATGAAGTTAATATCAAGTCATTCTGTATGTGCCTTATTTTAAATGCTTTACATTTTTTTTTGTAAAAAAAAAAGTGAGAGATATTATTAAGGGAAATGTTTTTATCAGATTACTTGCAACCACCAATCATCAATAAATCAGCCCACATATAGCAAGACATCATAAAATATCAAGAAATAAAGCAAAAATCAAGTCAAACAGAGCTCTCCAATAACCAATTATTAACTTATTGGCTCATATAATGCAATAGTATATTCTGGAACCATCAATCATCAATTAATCAGGCTCCACATTGCAAGGCACTACCTATTAACCTCATGAGAAAAATATTCTCTGGTATTCTTTACAAAAAGAAAGAAATAGTGGTTTTTTTTTTTGTTTACATATTATAAAAAAAGTCTTAGTAGACATTTTTTATTGTATACATAATAAAAAAGTTTGTTAATTCATAATTCTTTTTTTTTCTCCAAATCAACATACTTTTTTCTATCAAAATCCATAAGATTTTATGTTAACATGATTTGGAACAAGTTAAACTAAAAATTTTTCAAAATACCATTTTATATATTAACTGCATATTTTCTTCATCTATATCATATATAGGTGTGTATAAATGCGCACACATGAAATCTTATGCAGTATTTATATTGCTGTCATTAGGCTTGTAATATATATATATATAAAACTAAGCAGCCCTTTGACTTAGGATTGACTAAAAGTGAATGTTGGAAATAAATGATGATAACAGTCATATATTGGGTAGGGTGGTTGTAATATATATATATATATATATATATTGTGCCCTTTTGTATGGGTCACCATTTAAGTTTTGTGCTAATCTAGTGGAAAATTTTAAATTTAAGAAGTATTTTAAAGATGTGATGTTGACTTTGCTTGTGGTAATGTTACCATAAGTTTAATTAAAGCAATCTATGAGTGTTTGATATGTGAATTGTGTTGGTATTGAGAAGATATTTAAAATGATGATGATTATGATGTAATACTGCATTAATAAATTTAATAACAAATGTTTAAAGCTAAAGTATTTAAAAGACAAGTTAAAATTAGACAAAAATATTTATTTAATTTGAAATATATGTTAAAAGTGAATAAAAATATTTTAAATTATAAGTATTTAAATTGAGATTAATATTTGATTTTAATCATATCAAATAATTATTTTAAAATCTGATATAATATCTTATTTATTTTTAAAAATAAATATTTATTTTAAAAAAAAGCAATTGTTAAGTTTATTTTTAGACAAGCGTTCTTGTGTTATAAAGAACAGATGTTATACACACACGCGTGGAAGTTGTCTAATAAAGTTGCATAATTATTTTACAAAATCATGTTATAAAATTTATAAATAATACGTGAGTTATCACGAGATAAAAATAAAGATATTAATGTAAAATATTAAATTTGATTTTAAAAATATTGTCTTAAAAATATAACGTATTTAAAAAGATTTAGTTTATTTTAAATGATCTTATAAAAGTTAAGATTTAAATTAAGTGAGAAATAATATTTCAAAAGAATGTTTAATAGATTTAAATAAACGATAAATATTGTTTTGAAAGAATTTGATAAAATATCAAAATATTAAATAAGTCATTATTTATTTTTAATATTGTGTTGGTAAATATGTAAATAAGAAATTTTGATTGTTTAAACCTACCAATCAGATAAGGAGTTTCTGGCAGTATATAAGCTGGATTCAATTGTTGAGGGGGTCTCTCTACAATAAAACTTCTAAGTCGTTTGTGCTATTAAAAAAATAGCCAAGTAAATTTATAAACGCTCTTAAAATCAGTTGTAAAATCATAAGAGTGTTATTGAATAATTTATAATATTTTTAAAGTAATGAATATGCAGTAGAAACTTAATAATTCCCTATTATCTTCTCAATATCGAAACTCAATTTACGTACAAATAATCATGGAAACCTCATACATCGGAGAAATATATCAGAAACTTTATGCTATAGAAGTAACAGACGCTGGATTAGTACATAAAACTACAAGATGGAGAAAAGTAGTATTTTGGACTAAAAATAGTTTTCAAAAGTTAAATTACTATTGTCTATTACTAATAGATATTTTAAAGAAATATAAATATTTCTGTAAAAGAAAGTATTTTGACAAATTATAGAAGTAAAATATGTATCTTAAGGAAAGATATAAGATGCAGTAGTAATTTTAAATAAATACTTGCCTTGTTAAGTCTTTATGCTTAAAAGACTAGAGATTGATAATTTGAAAAGGCAAATATATTATAAGTATAAGTATTTTAAAAAATCGTAATATAATAAAATTATTTTATTAAAGTTATCTAAACGCTGGACGTTATAGATGAAGAAATTAATTCTTACCGGAATATGGTATTTATAAATGCGCAAGTAATACATGGATATCCAAATCAAGTTAAACTAAGCCAAGCCAAACTAAGTTAATTTAAAATAATTGAAGGATAATTTTATAAATTATAACTTAGTTTTGAAATAATAACTTTTTGAATAATATTCTATGAAGAACTGGATCCAGAGAATTTATAAACTATTTTTGAATTTTATTTTGTTTTCTTGGGGAACTTATTTTTATTTTTAAAAAAAAGAACGTTATCATTTTTATTATAAACTTTCAAGAAACACGTGATACAACGGAACAGGAAATAGTGTTTTATTGACTTTATACGGAGGATATTTGTTAGAACTTTTATGGTAGAACAAAAATCAACGCTGGACTATGTAATATGAATTTTATTTTATTTATTTAACATAAAATTTAAATATTATTAAACTCTTAAAAAGTAGGTTAGGTACATTTATTAAATAGTAACTTAAAAATAATATAATAATTAATTACATAAACTTATTTTTATAATTAATATAACACGGAATATTCTAATGAATGTTTATGAGTGAAAATGTGAATGATTTTTATTTTATGAAGCTGCAAATTCCGAAGAATACTGGATAGCAGAATGGACAATATTATTATTATGGTAAAAAATATTGTATAATGATTTTTAATGAATTTAATATGTTTTTCTTTAGATCAACTGAATATTATGTTGTTGTAGAATGAATGGATAAATATATTATGAAAACACATACATTATATTGACAACAAACTTTATTAAAATATGCATAAGTTTTTAATTTATAATATAAACATGATACAACATTACGTAAAAGCTTAGAAATAATTATATGATTCTTTCGTAAATAATTTTGATATTTTTATTTATGCTTAGTATTAAAATGATGTTTATTATTTATCTAAGTAATTATTTTATTTTTGCAATTTAGAAAAGGATTTTAAAAGTCTATATTTTTGTGTATTTTGTTTATTGAATAAGTTAAGTTACGTTATGAGTAGAAGCCTATATTTAGATTGAAAAGTTTACTAAGTATAGACAATATAGTATGAGTAATTTGGATAATGAATATTTTATTTGAAGTTGATATTTGTTTTCCGGAAAATGTTTTAAATGAGTTTAGAATATGTTTTATAGATAGAAATTTATTAGAAAGGTTAGTAAAGCACATAGGGTAAAATAATGATTTTACACAGAAAGGAATCATAAAATTTATCTAATGTAATGTTTTATGAATTTAAAATTGATAAATGATTTAAATATTAATGTTTGAATAATACAGATATAGAATGCATATTTTATAAAACATATAATAGGAATTACATTAAGTAAAGTATAGGTACAGTCAATTATTTATTTTACATTACAAAGACATATTAATTTTATATAAAGCTATTAGGCAATGCTAATAACAAAGTGAATACATGATAGTATATTATAAATGGTAATACTTAATTAATGTAGCTATTTAATTAGTAAAGCTTCATTGTTTACACATGCTACATAGATAATCTTGACATGTATTATTATTTGTAATAATTAAAGATTACTACTATTTATTTTTCAAATCTAAGTTTTAAGAAAAACACACTGTAATAATATTAATATAGCATTTGAAGGAATGTGTAATTGCTTATTAAGTACATAAGTTAATAACAGTGTAAGCCTCTTATATTTGTATTTCTTATTTTTATTTTATTTGTTGTCATAAGTTATAAACTGTAAATAGTGTAAATAAATTTTATTTGAAGTTATTGTAAATAAATTTGTTAATTTGTTTTAAAAGTGTGTCGAGTTTCATTATTTTTCACCTCAGCATTTTGACATCAGATGATTTGAAATAAACATAATATTTGCACAAAATTGAATTTGTTATTATTACTTAGAATTGAATACCATATTTGCTTAACATTATTTTATAAGAATTGATTGACATGAACATAAATATTACAATGGTCATAAGATGATTATAATACACATTATAAGAATACAATATTGTTTATTGCCACAGATTATTAAGTCTAAGATTTTGATCTATTTTAAAATGAAGATACCATATGAAATAAAAGATATACATATAATTGTTTATTTATTTAATGATTGATTATATCATAGAAATAGATGAGATTAAATTACACTCTAAGATTATTATTTATTATTATTATTAAAATAAGTTAGGTGTATTTAAGTTTGATATAAAATCCCACATCATACTTATTTACATGAGTTATTATTATTTTAAAACAGCTTAGAAGAACCTGAGATTATTTAATTATATTTTAAGTTAAAGTTAGGAATTATTTTAGTATTATTAAAGATAATTTATTTCATTTAAAAGCCATAAGAATGCTATAGATGTAGTGGTAAAGTGATAGGGTAGTGATAGTATTCTTATGCCATTGAGACAGTATCTTGGGAGATATTGACTCAGTGTAAATCTGCTTATTACTTTGTAACTTTACTTCGCAGTCTCATAATTTTATAAATACTTATTTAATTAGTATAATCTAGAACTATATTGATTTTGATGATTGATAATAAATTTAATTAAGATATGATAATATAAAAGTATATTAAAGATAGATATGCAAATTTTAATTAAGCAGAATAATGTAACTGAGCTAGTTGTATTTTAAACTATTTTATATATCCAGAAGTAAGGGTACAATATATATATATATATTATATAGTAACTTACAGTTATTATTATTGGTCTAACGTGTTTTCTCTTGTGAAATTATTTATAAATATAAATTTTTATTTGACTATTTTATTATGTAACATATATGTACTATTTATATATACATTTAAGTTTTAAATAATACATACCTTAAGCTTTTGAGTAAAATGCCAGATTTGAAGTTAAGAATAAATACTTATATATTTTTTTTATTTTATTATTAAATCTTAATGTCAGTGGAACAATTGATAGTTGAGTTAAGCATGAACTTGTATATAACACATGAGCAGATTCGTTCGTTCTCTTGATATAAAAAAATGAAAGAAAAAGAAAATCTTTTCTCTTTAAAAATAGCATTTTTCTTTTATCAATACTACTATTTAACAATTGGAATTTAAATATTAACTTTTCCAAATTAAAATAATTTGTGGATTAAAAGTCTGCAAGGAAAATATATTTAATTTTCTACTCAATCTTAAAGGAATAGCAATATAAAAGAAAAGAACGTCTGTTTAAGTTTTTTGGAAACTACGTTGTTTTAATACTTCCGTGATTCTTCGGATATATATAAATTTAAGATAATTATATATATATATAGGATAAAACAATGTGTTTTGAGTAAAACAGCTTTATATCGTAAAGGTTTCGAAACCAACCTTGCATGCTATTTTAAAATATTTTGAAATATTGAATATATAGAACGTCTAGTGATAATAGAGAGAAGATTAAGAACATCTACATTCGAAGAATATTTATTTTATTTCACATTAATCCGGTCATCGGATGTTATTAACAGTTTATCGTTTAAGGATAAATGGAATCATCATTGTACCAATGGATTGGTGATGTGCTTCGTAAGAGATCTTCATTGGGATGATGAACTATAGACTTTAATATCTACTCTCAACTCTCTTATAAATAAGTTTCCTTTATTATTTATTTATATATATTATAATAATGCTTATATTATTTTAATAAGTTTATTATTATTATTATTATTATCTTTATTTCAAATTTGGCATCGCATCATATATATCTTAAAAGGAAAATTATATTTATTATTAAATATAATTAATTGAAAGCTTAACATAATTCATCAAATTAGATGAGAGGATATAAAAAATAGTTATTATTTGACAGATATCTTAAACAGGATTATATTGTGTTTACTACGTAATATTGTAAACGTTTAATGTATTTTTATTTATTAAAAATACTTATAATATATAAGTTATACAATGGTAAATAATACTTATATATGGGTAATTGTGAAGCATATAAATAAGAACGGTAAATAAATTAATAAGTTACATAAATTATTAATTTTTGAACCCAGATATTGTTTTTATATATCTGTTAATTTAAGCTATTTTCTTTAATTTTTGAAAGTTTATTATAGTATTGAGTTTTATCATAGGGTATTAAATAAAAAATATCATTTATTAATATTCTTTTAAAATGATAAAATTCATCCGTATTTATTTATTAATATTTTATTATCTATTCTATTATATTTTTTATTGTTTATTAAATATTGATTTGTTAACATGATCTCTTTGTCTAATCATTATTGAATTATATTGTATATATGCTAGTATTATAAATATCATATGAATAATAGTTATAATTAATGCTTATATAAAGGCATATGAAATAACTTGTTTTGAAATTATTCCTGAAAAGAGCTAATTGCAAATTCTCCGTGAGTTTGTGGCATAATGGTGACTGAAAGAGGGATGAAAGATGGATGACCTGGTCTAAATTGTATTTAAAGTTATTTAAAGATTATTGAGCTAGCATAATAAAGATATATATAATCATGGATTTAGTATTTCATCGATTCATTTCTAGCATTCTACTTGAAGACCCAAAGTCCGATTGTAGTGAAATGCGTATCTCTTTCTAAGGAATTTAATCATCTCTTTATATTTAACAAGACCAACTTAGATTTTAAATATAATCCATTCTGTTATATTTGGCGAACCTAACTGTGAAGCATTAAGTTAATGATTTCTAAACATTAAATATAATTGATTATATTACATTTAATACATCAACTGGGATGATTAAATGCCGTTCCGTTATATTTGGTGCCTCAACTAAGGCTATCAAATAGGCTGTCCCGTTATAATATATATATATATATATATATATATATAGGCTTTCCCGTTATAATATATATATATATATTGAGCATAGGCGTTTCCATTCCATAAATAGTTCACAAATTTTTTGAAGATAATGAGTTGGTTAAATGCACAAACTAATTATTGTAAAGTAGTTTTTTTTTTTTTTCAATAAATGAATAGATCTTTAGGGGTTTAATTTTTTTAGTGAAAGTAGAATAAAATTTAAGTTAAAAAAAAAGAATAATAGAATGTTGCCTCTTGCTAATCATTGAGGATATTTTTATTAGCTGTTGTTGACAAAATGCTATTTTAAAATTCTTTAAGAATGATGGCTTACATAAGTTTTTATAGCCAGGTATTTTTGGTGATGTAGATAATTACTGAGGGCCATTATTGACCTTAGCCTAGAATGATTCTACTCTTACCATTCTTTGATTGTTTACAGCAGTAAGTTTCAAAATAAAATCCTTATATCCAGCCTTGCCAAGATAATTATTAAGTGCTGGAAAAAGAATAATGTGGCCCTCCTCACCTACCCATAGACACATATCAATAATGTCAAAATTTATTAATTACATTCAAACATACTTGGAAATATATTAAAAAGAGGGTTGGTATTTCTGTAAAAGATAATAAAAACAATAAAACTTATTAGTATGTAAACAGTAATGAAATAGTATACATAAGCAATGAATTTAATACTAGATTGATTACAAGCTCATAATAATTATTATAGTTGAGATGTAGTGGCGTTTATATTCTTCTAAACAAAGGTGTTTTCCTAGCATTTTCCTGGCAAAATTGCAAATCACATCACCAAAATCAATCATTTTTTGCATGTTCAGACTCAATACCAAGTCTTGCCATATCTACCAATCACCCTTGTGACATAGTCAATCTTAGATTTTTGAAACAGCTTTAGTTTGCTGAATGAGTCCTGTAGAGCTGAAAGTGGCAAGAATTGTTAATAATAAGGAGGAAGACACATATATTTGGAAAGAGTCCTTCCTGTTTTTACCTTTTCAAGAAATTCAGTAGCTCCTATAGATTCAGTTGGCTCTTTCCAAATTTTGCTTAATTAACAAATGGCAAATGACTTACTTATCTCCATTACAAGATCTTCACTGATAGCAGCAGGATATTGATCTGTCAGTAATTTTTAATTTTTCTTTTAGTTTATCTTAAATGAATTGATAGGTTCTTCCTGAGGAAGGTGAACTTTTCAGAAATGTTCACTTTAGCATTGAAATGAATAATCAGTCCACTAATAACATTCTCCATTATTACATAGAAGGCTGTCTGAAATATGCTTCCTAAGGGAATCAAATCTATTTTATCTTGTTTTGACGAAAGTGCTTTTTCTGTAGCACTTTTAGTATGGAACATTTCTTTTACATTTTGCTTCATCCTGAGATCCAGAGAGTTTCACTTCTATGCATCAATTAGGAGCTACATGCATAGCTTCAGTCCATATACTTTTTCAGCTGTTCCAAAGATTTATCATTCTGAAATCAAGCTTTTTAAGTTGGACCCTTCATATCCAGCATAGCATTTCTGGACTGAATAACCTTGTTACAGTTATCACTTCCTCTGTACTATACTACATATATTATCATGCAAATGAAGGATGTGACATGAGACAAAGCTCCATTAATCTGTTGTTGTTTTGGGAGTTAGGTTCAACTCAAGAGGTTTTCTAATGCTAATTTGATACCTGACAGATTGTCTATAAAGGGCTTTATACAGACTTTTTATTGTGTGTTAGACATGCTATGAAGAGAACAGCCAATACACTTTTACATGATTTCCTATCACTGTGGACTAGAACTAAACAAGTTGTAAACAGTTTGTACAGTTTGAAAGTATGTTATGGCTTCATGAATGCATTCTGCAGCATCATTTTCACACAAATTTGGTGTGTGTATATACACTTTGTGAAAATAAAGCTGTTTCACATTGCTCAAATATTCTTGCTTGTGCACCTTCATATTTTAGTGCTACATTGGTTGTATTATCATAGCCCTATGCATGACAATCTGTCAGTGGCATATCATATTTTTTCAAGGTTTCTACTATCTTCTGTGCTATGTCATATGCTGTTTTATGGCTTATATCAACAAACTAAAAATCTTTCTACAATTTCATACTAGTTTTCACATGGTATTACATAACTCAAATGAAATTTTGTTTATTCAACATTGGATGAATCTGGCATGGAATGAACAATAACAGTAAAATACTTTGCAGTTTTTTGGTCCTCTAATATATGTCATTTTACAAGAGAGAAACATTCACCAATTAACTGGTTTTGAAAATCGGAACTGAGATATTGTTCTTGAAGTCATTCTTCCATTTCTTATGATTCTTTAACATGCAGCATAGATTTTTTTAGAATTGGATCCCAATGAGACACAACTCTATGTCTCCCAGAAAATTTCCATTGTTTTTTTCATCAATGTGCTCGGAACAGCAAAAAACAAAAACAAACAAGCTCCTGTTTACCAAAATAATAGAACAATATTAATGATTCATTTCATCATGTTTACCACTTGATAAATTCTGTTTCAATTGATCTGGTTAATAGACTGTCAATGTCTTTGCCAAATGACAGAGGTGTCCTTCTAATTCATACACTGCCCATCACTATTGCTTCTTTCATATTCTGGGATGTGAACATATAATTTTTGACACCCTTTAGCTCTTGGCCATCCTTTTGTTAATGCAAGCATAGATTTAGATGCTGAACTAATGCTGCAACAAATTTTGTTCCAATAATTGACAAGGACAACAAAATAATGCTTGTTTAATTTCACTCTAGACAAGCCAATATCAATAATGTTTTTCATCATTTAAACTTCAAAATGTTAGAGTACTGGGAAAAACCTAATCATCCAGATCTTTGTGAGATTTTTAGGAAAGCCAGTATGACTTTTAATAACCTAGTTTTTTTATATCCAATTGAGAAGGTATCTCTGTTTTAAGAAGTTCAATATCAATTTTAGAATTTGATCTTCTATTCACTATGTCTGTCATTTAATTGTTTCTCTAAATCTTGAAATCAAGAATCTACTTGATCTGATTGTATTTTTATATTGGACAATTGCCGTCATCTAATATGAGTATTGAATGTCTTTAGAAAAATTTAACTTTATTTAAATATTTCAAATACATTCAACTGTTAGTAATAGCACAACAGACAGGTTAGTATAAGCACAGTGTTTTGAGAAATATTATTTCCCTCTCTTTTTCAGGTGTTGCTGGTCTGACCAGTGAGAGCATTAGCATGGGATTCGAATGTGGATCCTTAGATCTTGGAATATTGAATTTTAAGGTAATGCTCTGACCATTTGAGCCACCTTTCCAAAAGCAACAGTCAGTAGAAATTTCATATACTTATCTATGAGGTTCCTCCTGATTTCTTCACTTTATCCAAAGAGCAAAGTTGATTAGTGGCTTCCATACATTATGTATAATCGCACAGGGTTGGCTTGTGGGATGGTTTGCCATTGTCATGTGAGCAGCTTTAAATTTTCTTCTTTGTACCTTTTATTCTCTAGCCAATATTTTTTTTGTATTTCACAATTGAACATATGTTCATTGGCACATAAATAGTCTGCTACCTTAGACACTTCTGCTACAAATTTTCTGGAAATATATCAACAATGTATCTCCTTCAATTAAATTCACAATAGAATAAGAACAGGAACAAAAATTGGCATTCTTAGATGTTCTTGTGATAAGACTCCCTCATGACAAAATCAAAACTATAGTCTATTGAAAATCCACACATACAGAAAAATATCTAGCCCATACATTCAATCACCCAGAAACACAAAATATAGGGTTATACAATCACTATGGAACAGAGAAAAATAATTTTTTTTGAGAAACCATTGATTTGGAAAAAAAAAAGATCTATATAGTACAAACTCATGAAAATTGGTTATCCATCAGCTGTTATTGTGAAAACCTTAAATAGACTACAAAATGCACCATTAAAAAAACAATTATTGGCACTGTTGGGTACCCATACATTTCAAAAATAGCAGACAAATTAAGGAAAATCTGCAATTAATATAGTATAACATTACCAGCTTTCTAGAGCTATACCACACTGAGTGGCATTCTAATATCTACAAAGCCTAAACTTGAAATGCTGAAGAGAAAAAAGTGCATCTATGAAATACCATGTGATTGTAGAAGAACATATTGGTGAAACTATTCATCCCATTGGAAAGTGCTTGCACAAACACAAACTGATGATTAGAAGAAAGAAAACAGATGTTTCTAAAGTAACAGACCATGTATGTGCCAATGAACATATATTTAATTGGGAAAAGTCAAAAATATTAAATAGAGAAGAAAAGGTAGAAAGAAGAAAATGTAAAGAAACTGCTCACATGGCAATGACAAACAATCCCATAAACCAACCTAGTGTGATTATATATAATGTATGGAAGCCACTAATCAACTTTGTGCTTCAGAAAAAGTGGAAAAATGAGGATAAACTTCATAGATGATTATATGAAATTTCTACTGATTGTTGCGTTTGGCAGCATGGCTAGAGTATTACTTTAAAATTTAATACTCAAGAATCTAAGGGTCCATGTTTGAATCTCATGCTAGTATTGTTACTGGTTAGGCCAGAAACACTTGAAGAAGAGGAGATAATAATACCTCTTGAGACATGGTTCATGTACTAATCTGTTTGGTGTGCCATTATTAACAGTTGAATGTATTAGGAATATTTAAATAAAGTTAAATTTTTCTAAAGAGATTCAATACTCATATCAGATGAGGGAAATAATCCAATATAAAAATACAACTAAAATATCATTGCAAACTTTCAGAAAAATAATTGATTTGATGTTTTTTGAAAAACCAAATAGGCCTCATGAGATTCTCATCTCTGTTTCAGTTTTGCATTTGGCTCTCATTGTTCTGAGTTTAAAGTTTCATTTTGGTTTGTCTTGCATTTAATGCCAATATGAAAAAGTGTTTGTCACCTCTTTTTAGTCTCATTACATTTCTGTTTTTTTTTTTTCTGTATTTTTCAACTTCATATTTTTGAGATGACATTTCATAACCATTCATAAACTGAAATGTCATATAAAATATATTCATAAAATGAAATGAAACTAAACCCACAAACTTAAATAAAAAAAGCCAATAAGCTAATGCACATGAGCTTTGTAGATTTAACTATATAACTAAATACTCCCACTTTCCACACACAAGATAAAGTTTTTGTGAAAAGATAGAATGAATTCATGTATCTTTTCGACCCAAATGTGTATGTATGGGCAAATCTTAAATATTTGGAAATGAAAACATGAAGAAGTTAATCAATCACTTTAAATTACTTTTTACTATGCTTGAATAAATGATGCTTACCAAAGCATAGTAAAAAGTAATTTAAAGTGATCGATTAACATCTTTACGCTCTCATTTCCAAATACTGAAGATTTCCCCATACATAAACGTTTGGGTCGAAAAGATAGATGGATTCATTTTATCTTTTCACAAAGTCTTAATCTTGTGTTTGGAAAGTGGGAGTATTCAGTTATATAGTTAAGTCTACAAAGCACATGCGCATTAGCATATTGGCTTATTAATATTATAGTTTATAAAACATCGTGCTATATAAAATAAATATCTTATTTAAATAAAAAAAGTAATTAAAATTTAATAAATTATATAAATAACTGTTCACTGAGTATTCAGATTAATAAATTGTTATGCCAGACAAGGCTGCAAGATGGTTTTGTTCTGATGTATATATCCAATATTGTTTTTTGTTTTAAAAATTTTGAAATTTTTTTCTCTTCATTGGCTCCCTTGAGCTCCATGTGCTCTGGAACAATGTACCATCTGCATTCACCTCTCCTCAGGCCTGCTCATAGCTGTAGTCCATTTTAGTATTCTTTTTAAAAAAAAGAAAATTAAATTTTTTTCTTCTTGTCAGAAAGAATTTTTGGATGCCTTGCCACACATTTCACTTCTACATTCCAGTATCTTTGATAGACTTATCCATGTATTTTTTAACACATATTTTTTTAAAATATTATTTTACAGATTTAAGAAAATAAATAAGCTATATTGATCTCATTAATAACACATTTTTGTTTAAAAATAATAATATATAATTTCTTCTGTCACCCATCCCTTTTATTTCTAAACTAAATTCAAAAATGAAGCAATATAATGTATGCACATTTATTAAACTATTGTCACTCTTCTAGATTTTCTTATGGAAAATATACTGAATGCAATATTTTCTTTAGTTAAATTATCATTTCTTATACTTATTTTTAGTGTGGATAAATAAATATTGTATTATTGAGAATATAAGCCACCCCAAATTTAAGCTTCGAAAAATGGACAAAAAATCTAAAAATGATTTTTATAATAGGTACAATATGGAAAAATAAGAAACATTTTTATTTGCTTAAATAGTAACCAATATAAATACAATAAGGTCACTTAATTTATTGCAATTCTTCTTTAGACATACTTTCACTTTCGACAGTTCTTCATAATGCTAAACCTTCTTTCATAAACTTTTTACATCATTCACGCCATGCTTTAAAGTGTATGCCAATATTTTTAGCATAGTTTTTTTTATCTTTAATCATAACTGTCTCTCTATATCACTTGTAATTCCTTCCATGTAATTCCTTTATATAATACATCTGTGCCAATTCCAATATACCTTTTTTTAGATCCCGACAATGATTTTCTGTGTTTTGTCCATGAAATAATGTTTCCTTCATATCTCTCTAATAATGAACATTACTTTTATCTTTTCTCAGATGCATAATTTCAAAATCCTTTGACTTGCAATATAACATTTTTTTTTAAATTCAGCATTATATGTAGACTATTTTTCTATCATTAATGAATATGATTAATACTAAAACTCAAAAATTTTGTCCACATATAATGTTATTCTACACAGCTGCTATCAACGATCCTAATACTATGCACATGTGTAGAATATAAAGCAAAGACACTATCATTGGAGAATGCGAGATCAGAAATAAGTTATTAGTGTCCACTTCCAATTTAAGATGCACCCCACTTTTAAAGCTCTAACATTTGAACAAAAAGTACAGCATATATTCAGAATAATACAGTTGATGCTTTATTTAAAATGAAAATATATTAAATATTACTCTTAAACTATTCAATATCAAATGTTTTATAGTATGTTAATAAAATAATTTTGAATGAAGGATTTGTTTTTTATAACTATTTTTGTTTCTTTTATATATATATACACATACCTGGGTCTCGTTTTATGCTGATTATTTTAATGCGATTTTGAAGTTATGTGATTCATGTTTTTTCTTAATATCTTTCATATTTCACTATATTTATTAGATTTGTTGAAATTAAAATTCTTAATAACTTATTTTGACTTGAAATACTTTTTTTTCTTTAAAAATATAATGGTATATTAGCAGCTAATGTGAATATGGCCTGAAGCTGTATTTAGAACTTAGCTTCTATATAAATAACCTATTTATACTAACGAGTAAATAATAATAATAGATTTATGCTTACATATAAAAATATTGCAATAAATATTCAAAAAAATTAAACTTTTAAAATGTATTTTGTTATATATAACAGAAAAAAATAATCTTTTAGATTTTTAAAATAAAAAAGATTTTATAAACTGAAAATAATTGTTCTAATGTTAATGTATAATCTTTTTGTTTTGATTAAGATGTCATTTTTTTTAATATAAAAACAGAAAACCATTAACACAGCACAAGAATGAAAGTGGCACTAGTTGTACATCACATCATGAATAAAAATAAAGTAGCTAACAGGTTTCTCTGGGCATAATTGCTGAGGGATTCTTGACTTCCTTTAAGGAGAAGCCACAATACATCACATCACATTGAATCTGATTTCTTATCAGTTTCCAAGGAATGCTAGAGATAATGATTAAAAAATATATGAAAAATTTAAAATTAAATACTGTAGTAATACAAAAAGTAAAAAAAAATTGTCTTGTATTAATTTTTTCCAAATATTTGAAATTTTTTATTAGTCATACTTTATTTGCTAAAGTAATTTTTTCTTGTTGCTTTGCTTTTATGCAAATTCTGAAAATTACAGCTCATATCCTTAATTTTTCAAGGTAAATTAAGTCTATTTTGGTGAGATTTTTTTTTTATGCGGGGTTTTCTATGGAACTTATCTACTGCATAAAACGAGACACAGGTATAAATCAAAATTGCTAATGTCACACAAAATGGCAGGTTTGAAGTCCTTCTTATTTAGAAATAATAGTCTTTGCAAATATTCATTGGATAAAGGCAAAAATATTGAAATATATTCAAATGAATTATTAAATGCTGGCTACAATTATACTCATATATATATAATGTTATTAGAGATTTTAATACAAAATATAAGAATAAAAAGTTTAATAATAATATTGATTCTCCTGCTAATAAAAAAATATGGATATCAATCTTATATATTTCAAATGATCAAATAAATTTTATAAGGAAAATTTATAAAGGTATATATGAGATTGCATTTTACACACCTACATTAAATAAATAAATAACTCCAAAGATAAAACCTCATTTATAAATAAAAATTGTGTTATATGTAAATGGATATGTAAGTGCGGCAATGGATATATACTTGAATCTAGATCAGTGGTCTTGAACCTTTTCACACCTGCGGAGCGGTAAAAATAAGAATAAGGTTTTGCGGACCAGCAAAAATAAAAATAAGGTTTCACGGACCACCAGAAGTCTATAAATAAATTTTCTTAAAGATGTAAACTGCTTAGCCATAGATGAGCATAATTGTTATAACTGATCAAAACAATAATGTTAAATATACAAGATGGAATTATATATATATATATTCTAACCTCCCCCACCGCTCGTCCTCCAAAATTTATATACTGTTTAAAATTTACGCATATATATTCCGGGTTCTAGCTCAGTTAACAAATAAATAAATGAAATATTCAGCATTATTAAAAATGATTACTAGCTCTAATCTTTAAAATACAAATACGGTTATATTTTTAAAATGAATTAACAAATATTTACTATTTTCATGAGACATGGAGTGACGATACGGGGAACGAGATAGACTACATTGAGATATTATCCACACGATACTATCTCAATGGCATAAGAACACTATTCCTTTTTTTACTATATCAAATAACTAATTCATAGTATTCTTACGACTTTCTAAGCTCTATTCACTACGATTAAAATAATAATCATATTAATATTCTTTGTAATAAGAATCTAGCTCAATTAAATAAAATGAAGAAAATAAATAAAATAAAATAAAATCAAATCTCAGGTTCATAAATTGTATTCTAACTGATTTAAAATTACGGTAGTAAACTATGAAAAGGGAATTTTATATCATAATCTACTACACATAATCTTATTTCTTCCTAAATGAAATAAATAAATACGTACGTGGTAGTATTTTAATGATCTGACAACAGAATACGTGTGGCAACATTAGCATATATTTTAATGTAATATTGTGGCAACCTACTTATGACCAATAAATAATATAAAATTATGATCTTTTAATTTTAACATACCAATAAATTCTCAAAATTATTGTAACATTTTTATGTATACCTATTTGTGCAAAAACTATATGTCTGTTTCAATTATAAGTGTATCGTGATATCATGCATCCATGTGGAGAAATAACAACGAGGACACAAAACTTTAAAATAAATTTAAAACAAAGTTTATTAATAACATAGATAAATAACAATATTTTACATTATGTACATTGGATATCCTTACTCTCCTATCTCCACTTAGTTTCCTAGTTTATAAAAAATGAAAATCAAACTTCTATTTATTTTCCTAGTTAACTCTTATCTTTTAAATGCTTAAGAAAATACAGTATTATTATTATTGGATTTCTTATTATGGTTAGCTTGTTACAAAATGTATTTCTTATCGGATTACCATTAACACTTTGTATCCCTACTATTATTAAAATTATATTTTTTACAAAATTACATTCGTAGTAAACATTCTACAAAATAATAAAATTCTAGTTTTATATTAGTTGTATGGAATCCTACAAATTCAAAACATTCTTATACATTCGGTATTAAGTCTTATTGTTCATTATCCGATGTTTATTAATCCTAATATACTCATTCAAGCCTTACTTCGGATGATAATTACAACTATTAACATACCATGCACAAATATATGTTTATTACACATCATTGAATTATTTTCTTAATAAATATGCAATATTTATTTTCTAAAATATTATTTAAAACATTAAAATTTTATTATCACTTTTAAAAAAAAAACTTTGTTTAGATTTCTCTTTAAAAAATCTTATATTCATTTCCGACTTAATTTTAAACTGTATTATATGATTCTTTCTCTCTTTATGATATTTTGGACTTTCAATTTTAAAGTTACACAATTCTATACATTCCAGTAAATAAACTATTCTTACATAAACGATAACGTATCTTCAGTTCTATTTTATTCATTATTTCTTTGAAAATATCTCTCTGACGATGCAGATTCACGAAATAAGGATAGCGAAGATAGATGCCTAGGATCAAAATATAACTAGAATATTACTCATCATAAACCTTGACAATAATGGCACAGTCAATTTAAAAGACACTATAGAGGAGTGACCTTTATCTGTCTACCAACCTCTATTATAGGAGTGATGCTAAAGCTATTTCTTCAGCTTTATTATAACATCAAAAAGTTTAAAGATATGCAAAAACACTGTCCAAACTATATGTGTTCAGTCATAGGACTTAGTTAACTATACTGAAATCACACAAACTAACTCTGATCCAAATACTTTATTTTCCTATTTCTTAAAAAAAAACATCATCTTGGTTTCCTCTCCACTAGTACTACCAAGTCACTATCCGATCTTATTTCTCAAGATTTTTCTATACGGTACATCGACAAATACCTATCTGCATTTCTAACAATAATAAAATTCATTTGTTTCAAAACTATTCCGCTGTTCTATAAGAAAATCTTTTACTACTTTCCTCGTATATTTTATCATATACAAACTATTTTAAAATATCTGAATACTTTATCATATGAAAGTTCAAAAGAATCACACAATTGTTCTGTCGAATTATATTGTTAATTATACTTTAAATAACTTATTGCATGCATATTCAGAATTACTCCTATCTCATAATATGTTTTAAAATGTTGTATAAAATGTGTACTTATAATTTAAACTTTCACACATCATTCTTAATTAATAGATGATCTAAAAAAAAATACATTATGCATTATAAATAAATATCAAAATTACCAAACGATCTTTATCTTCTCGATCGCGTTCCGTAGGCTTTACCATCCATTTGATTCTTGTAGATATAAGACTTCCATACATACACTTTATTTTTAAAACAATATTTCTATAATTCTATTAAGCTATTATATTTAAATCTCAATATTACTAAATTTATGTTTATATGTTTTCCCTAATCTCACATAGCATTTTATATTTAAAATAAATTAGTAAAAAAATTTAAACTATATTTACGTACTTCTTCATCGAATTTTCTTGAAAATCGTTCATATTAAAGCTAAAAAAAAATATATATATTATTTCGTCTTCAGTCAATTAATGTTCTATTTTAAGGCAAAACAATTATTGCTCTGTTTAATAAATATTCATAGACGACAATCCTTGGTTTTCACAATATTGAATATAATTATTAATTCTGATATTAGTTAATCCTGTAAAGAAAAAAAAACGTCTCCATATTCTCTTCTAATATTGTCTGCTAATATTTTCCCGCGCGACTTTTACGATGCATCCTCTAGGTACTTTTATTTAAATATTCAATAAAATTTCTATTTCCATGGATCCATTTTCATTAAGTAATTTAATTTTATATTTTTTTTAAATCAAGCATTTCCTCCAATGAATACTTTATAATATTTTTCTAATTCCTCTTAGATAAAGTTTTTCTGTTCCTTTCCATAAAACGCGTAATAGCACTTTCATATTGTTCTATTACTTTCTTCTTTATTTTAAAATTCTGGTACTATATTTATAATGTCTCTTTTTAAAAGATAAACATTCTTTCTTCATTATATCTTTTACATAATTTTTCTTTATAATAAAAACGCATATTAAATTTTTCCATAGAGAAGAATAAAATAACTTCAAAGTAGTCTTATAAAATTGTGTGTCATAATTTTTTCCTGACGGCAAGTAACTTCTCTTTTAAGTTTTCATATAGCGTCCCAATTATATTTCTTTGAGTTATAATAATAAGTTTCTGGTTGAGCATAAATAAAGCTATATTAAGGCACTTTCCAAATATCTTTCCCTTAGCAATATTTTTTGGTATTTTTCCTTGTACTTCCATTTTACTGTAAGGTTTTGGTCAAACTCGAATAAAATATCCTGGTAAGATAACTTTTAAAATTAGCAATCCATGTAGAGGCAGTCAAAATATTATATGTTAAAAAAAAGAACTTTTAAAATAACTACAAAATTTTAAATTTATATCACTTTTCTAGCTACGGTGTTATCAGCTAAAAAAAATATGTTACTCTCTCTTTCACTTACACATTACTTCTCCTCCCGCTCCGTCTAATTCTTATCTTTTTGTCTGCCAAATTACTTCCATTGATTGGTTAATGACTTTTTTTTAGCGCGAACAAATTTACACATTTAATTTTTATGATAGATTAAACATTTTTAAAAATAAAGAATTGATGACGTAATGTCTCAAATATTATTTAGACTAGTATTTTTAAATTCAATTATAGTTTTATCAAAATTACTTAAACTTTAAAAACAATTATTAAAACAATATTTAATATTTCCACTTTTACTTTAAGGATCGATGGCAATTATATTTAGTTTCATAATTCACAAACTTTTTTATTATTCTAACAAGTGTGTGTGTGAAGGTATAAAATATACAGTCACGTGATTACTAATTTTATCAGATGATTTTTAATTTGCGTCTCGGTCTGAATTACCAAAACTGATATATTTTATAAAAATTTGGAAAATAATTTTAAAATGTTGAACTAAATATAATTCTCACCATCCCAAAGTCTATCTTAAAATATATTAGATTAAATTTGAATATTAACTATAACTATAATATTACATATAGCATTTATTTAATTTATTAGTTTTAAAATATTATACTCAAATTATTAATATATTTTTAACTATTTATAGCTGTGTTATTTTATATGGCCAGCTTTTACAACCATAAGCAAGAATATAATTAAGCCTTATTTAACTGTTTTCCTTTAAAATAATCCTTTACATTTTTTATATACCAGGTATTTTCAGCTTTAAATTGTACTATAAAATCTAATTATCCTACTATTATTTATATATCATACAAATATAACTTAAAATTAAAAATTTTTTTTTTTAGTAGTTGACCATTCTACCTTGTTATGACCTATAGATAAGGACACAATATATATATATATATATATGGAGTTTGTATGATAAAAAACTTTTTTTTTAATTGTGAATTTTTTTAAAATAGTAATAAAAAATTCAATTCTGACCCCCCCTCCATAAACATCTGTGATAACTAGAAAAACAAATTAATTTATGTATGATTGATTAGATTTTGTTTTCGTTCTGTTTTTTTTTTTTTAATTGGGTAAAAATGAGATGAAAAAAGAAATAAAAATAGTTTATATTAATTAAAAGTTTAAACCCTTATTATTTTGTTATTACAAACTTTCCTGCCAGTCTAGTGGGGACTGGCAGAAAAGTTCTGTGGCCCTAGACCAAGGGTTGAAGACCACTGATCTAGATGTATGTTGGAAAAAAGAACTAAAGAACACTTGCTATTATTAAAATGAGTTCAGAAATTGTAACAAAATTGCATAGTAGATAATAATGTTTCAGCATCTCTTTTTTTTACGACCATAATAAATCATGTATTTATGGTTTTGACTTCAATTTTAATAATGTAAAAATGTTGCAAATTTAAAAAATTAACAATAAAAAAAAATAAAGGAAGCTATGCTAATATACAAATATAAACATGACTTAATTAACAGGCAAGCAGCAAATGTTAAAATCATGGAATTGTGGGAAAGTTAACCTTTCAAAGCTTTAGTTGACAAAGATTACTGGGATAATTGAAAGCACTCCTAAGTGATAAAATTTTTTAATTATTTAGTTACTGTATTTTCAAATATTCAGCTATATAATTACGTATATTGCTTTAAGAATACAGACATCAGATAGTATCAGATAACAGCACTATAAATATATATAGATCTTTATACCAGTAAAAATATTCATATATATATATATTGTAACCTAGTGTTATTGACACTTGGTTTACTTGGCATTATTTCTGCAGGAAAACAATGCTATTCTTTAAAGAAATAAAAAGATAAAATAACAATAGCAATAATTGATTAATAAAGTATGCTATTCACTCACTTTGGCATGTTTTGGGTGAATAACTAATAGATTTAATAACTCAATGTCATTTTAAAGAGAGAACATGAATAATTTAATTGAGATATTAGTAATTAGAGCAAATTAATGTGGTATAAAAGCTAAACAGTAATTGATTTTGGATGGGTAGAGGGGAGAGTGGATGAGTGTCTTATCATAAAGCACAATAACTTCTGGTAATTTCTTTTTGTAAAAAAAAAAAAAAAAAGAAAGAAAAAAATAAATATAATGTTTAAAGAATTATACATCACTGATTGTTAATTTAATGTATTTATTATTTTTTTTTTATATTGTCAAATTACTTTGTAATCCAGGTAGATAATACTGAAAACTATATGATTGTAATAAGTTTTTCCTTTCTTTTGTTTATGTTATAATCAAATGATTATTTTTCTGGAAGAGGTCGCTAAAGTAAAAAAGAAAAAAAAAAAACAACAAAACGAAACAACCAATTTTATAATCAAGATCATTTTTTTTTAAAAAAAAAATAGATAGTCTGCTTTTAATTTTCAAGGAAGGAACAGTGCTGAAATTTGGTAACTCAATTTTTTCATTTTATTTTGCAGAAATAAATGTAATCAAAGTAAAATTTTAATAATATAATGTGTGGCTAAATTTTTTTGATAAGATATCCTGATTTTCTTTGCCATCTACCTATTTAAAGACCTTTTATACTTAAAAGTTTATTGTCTCGCGCTAAAGTTCAAAAATGACAGAATTAACTAAAAGAGTCATGAAAATTTCTATTATATCTAAATTAAGGAAGAAAAATGATTTCCAAGTGAGAAATAATTATTTATTAACTTTATGTCATTTATTGATATTTTCTTGGTATAGAAAGAAAAAAAAAAATAATTGAAAGAAATATTTTGAAACCAAGGAAAATCAACTAGAAACGTTTTCGCGCTCTTTCCCAATATTGTCTACCTTTACAAGTAATGTAGTTACATACGTTAAAATATGTTTTATTCACCAAGAATTGTCTGGAAATAATAATAATGATAAATAAGATTAAATTATGCACCTGTATATTTTTTTAAAAAAAATATATAAACTTTATCAGAGTAAATATAGGAAAAGTAATATAGGGGCATTCTTACGGAGAAGTTACCGTTAAAAAAAATTTATAATTCCTAAAGTATGAACAAAACCAAATATCTTAGTGACTTAATGATAAAAATAAATGATATATTATATTATACATCAGTTGGAATTATTAAAACTTCATGTACACGTAAATTGACTGCAGTTATTATCATAATAATCTCTCGGAAAATTGCGCATTTTCGTCCATAAGTAAGCTAGCTAATAAGTATACGTATCGTCAATAAAAAAAAAATATTGTGTATGTTTATCGTTTATCGTCAACTGTTCGTTATGTTGGAATATGCATATTTTATTTTCTTGGATCCCAAAATTGTAGTAGTTTAATTCAAGTAAGAATTAATCTTCAATTCTGCTATATGTTTCTTTACCCAATTTATTAAACGCATAAAATAAGAGAAAACTTTTATTTAAAGGAAATAATACCATGCATTTATTGTTTTTAAACTTGCTTCATGAAATACGACTGGATAAAGCTCTTCACCTGGACCAATTGCTCAACAGAAAACATTTTCTAATGAGAGAGTATGCACTTGTTAATTAATGATTGTTTAAAACTAAGTTATAAATAATATGTATTTTTTTGTTATATCACATAGGTTAAAGTCTGTATGGTCAAGTGATATTTAATAGCCTTGTAATAACAAAGGTATGTTTTAATATAATTATTATAGGTTAAGTTGATATTTAACACGAAAGAAAAAAAAATCTATAAAATATGTTTTAATTATTACATACAATTGTAGGTAGAAATTTTGTATGTTAGATACATAAAAGAAAAATATTTAGATATTTAAGGGGTGAAATAAATATTGAAAATTATCAGAAGTAACTAAAAAAAAAAAAAAAAAATGCTATAACAAAATATTTCTTGTTAAAGTTTTGAAACGAATTTATACTGTATTAATTGAGGAATTTATTCCTAATTATTCTTAAATAACACATCCACTTTATTTAGTTTAAGATAGTATGCTACCAACTACTTTGAATGTTCCTTTATTAAAATTAAAATTATTATACTTTTATTCTATGATGTCCATTGATTTCAGATGTTGATCAAAGTATACACGGTAACATAAGTTTATTATAATCAGTGTATTTACTTATCCTGCCCAGATATAGCATTGGTACATGCTTAAAATTCGCATAGGTAATAATTATAATGTATTTATTTTGTGGGATGAAAAATGATCTCCCCAAAAGCTTTGTTTTCCATGAGAGGAAGATTTTAAATATAATGTTCGGGTATGTTTATAGCCCAAGTGATCGATTCTCATAGATAGGACGATCAAGAATTTATCTAGCATTTAGTATGCTTCATTCGTTTAAATCCCAGGAGAGGATTGTATTTGGTGTGTGTTCGTGGTATGCCCAAGTAAGAGGCAAGAAACCACCAAAATATTTTAATGTAGTAGATTACTTTACAAACCTTCATGGTTATTCCATATTCCTCATGTGAAAATAAAGATAGCTCCACCATGGAAGGTCTTGATTATTGTGCTTAATTTTGAAAGTTCGGGCAAGATAAAGGTTATATTGGAGGTGTTAGTTCCTCAAGATCCACTTTAGTATAAATAGTGCGTTAGTAACTAAGATCAATATCTGTATTGTGCTGCTAAATATTGTTAGTATTTGACAAGTAAATCAATGGAGAAAGTAATTAAAATTGCGTAATTTAAAACGCTTATTTACTGAAGGAATATTCAAATGTAATGTTTAATTCTGGTTATTAATTAAATAATACTCATATTTCAAAAGTATACGTATGAATAAAATTTGTATCATAACTTAAGTTAGCATTAAGTTAAATGTGAGATGGTAAGTGTAACTTCTGATAACTGGCCTATAATTAGAATAGGTTATCCCATTAAAGACCATAAATAAAGTAAATGTATTAGAAATAAATTTAATATTTTGCGCATTGCATGGGATTAATCATTTAAAAAAAAAAAAAAAATAGTTAGTCAATAATTTTGAATAAAAGCTTCTACAAGGTTACCAAAATTTAATAAACAATGTATTGGTAATGAAATGTACTTTTAGTTAATCAATCCATATGATTGCATACAGGAGAAGTAGTAACCTCTAGTCCATAACCAAAAGAGTATACAGATTAATGTCAGTTATATTTTATATTTTTGTATTACTATGGGATTATTGAATAAATATTCATATATTTTTTTTTTTGTGATAATAATAAATTATAGTCTTGTTAAAATTTGTTGTAGATTCATTTTTTTGTTTTTATATGCTAAATATAAGTGTTTGCACAATATTTGCAAAACCTTTTCTTGAGTCCGAAATCATTCCAAATTCTTAAAAACTTAATATACCAGATAAATAAAGTTAAGCAGATCGGAATATGTCATTATATTTTAGTTTAATGATAATTATTTATGGAGTTGAAAACTTAAGACTAAACATTCACCTTTGTATAAAAAAAAAAAAAAAACAATGAATTTATTCCCAAACCATTAACTTTGGTTGCACAGTATTCCAAACATTTAGTTAATTTGTCTAAGTAATAAATCTTAGTTATATTATTGTGTTGTCATGGATGATGGAAGGACACAAAAAGCACCCTTGTCTTTTTATTATTCTGACTGAGATTCTGAAAAAAAAAAAAAAGGCTGTGTTATTCAAAATTATACGTCATTATTGAATAGAATTATCATCTCTTTAAATAATATAGCTGTGGATATGAGAGATGAAGACACATTGAATTTAAGTAAAATAAATGTTTCCTATAGCCCACCAGAATGCCAGTCATATGCGACAACACAATACTGCCGAGCATTTCCTTACATGAAACAAAGAACCCTGAGATTAATATTATTATAATTATTCTTTAAATTAATAAGTGATCAATTATTGTTGTTATTACAATCGTGGCATGGCTTAAGAGAATTGAATGTACAATTGTATTATATGAAAAGTATTTTAGATCTTATTGGAAAATTAATGGATATGTTGCTTTATTTTGGTTGCCTTAACAACAACCAGAAAAATTAGTGTCACAAGTGCAAATAAAATAAACTAAAATAATAAAATAAACTAGTCCTGGGTGCAAATAAGATAAATAAATTAAATAAACTAAACTAATTAATTATATATTGGGTTAGAATATATATATATATATATATATATATATATATATATATATATATATATATATATATATATATATATATTGTAACCTCTTTATCTAAAAGAAAATGTAAAGTATCAGATAACAGCACTTAAAATGGAGATGATCGATCTAAACCTTTTAGTCAAATGATAGCTGTCAACACATTGGGGAAGCCAAATTTCAACCTTTTATTCTGACATTGTTTGGAAGAAAGTTCATAAGTAAGAGGTTAACTATATTAAAATAAAAATTGTAGTAAAAGCAACTGAAAACATATTTCTGGTTGTGTTTGTGTGTACTGAAAAAACATTCGCATATAGTTGAACCCTATAAGATCCTAACTTACATGAAGGCACTCACTCCAGATTTCCAAACAAAATAAATAATCAATGCAAATATATAATTTCACATTTAAATATTGATTATTAAACTTCTAAAATCCATCATATTTATAAGATTTCAACAATCATTGGTTTATTCCTAAATGATTTTATACTTACATAATTCTGTTTTGACTATTCATTGACTATATAACTTTAGAGTTTCTATTATTAAATATTCATTAAGACTTAATGTGTATGAGGAATTTTTATGTATGTACACCTGGGTCTCATTTTACATGATAGATAGGTTCCTTAGAAAACACGCGCAAATGAAATCGCGCAAAAATAGACATAACTTACATTGAAAAAGGGGGGATGCGGTCTGTGATTTTTCAAAATTCGCATAAAAGCAAAGCACCAACGTAAAATTACTTTAAAATTCACGCAAAAAAAAATAAGGAAATAAAATATGACTAATAAAAAATTGATACAAGACAAACTTTTTTTAACTATAATATTTAATTTTATTTAAAATAATATATATTTATGCATAATTTACAGTACAGTAATTTACATTTTTTATACACATTTTAATTATTATCGCTATTTGCCCCAAAACACGTTCGTTTGCAAACTGGTAAAAAAATCAGATTTTTTACAAGAGGAAATACAACTAGCGCCAACTTCACAGTCATGTTGTGTCAATGGTTTTTTTGGTAACAACATAATAAGTAATTAATCTTTGAGATGATGATTTTATTAATTGTTTATGAAACTAACAAACTAAAAATTAAATTCTTATTTTTGTCTTCAATTTTTTAATTTTCAATTCCGTTCAAAAATCAAATTTCACATCACATTAATTTCAAGTCACCATAAGTAATTTTTAAATTGTTAATTACAATTAAAAATCAGATTTTAATTTTTAATTGTCAAATTTTATTGTGCCCACTGCTATTACTCACCTTTTAAAAATAAACTTGTGGACACTAAATGATTAATAATTGATTATGTTCTTTTTTAAAAAGCAAAAACAGAATGTGATTTAAAATGCAAAATTAACACGCATAATGTTTGAACAAATTTACATTATAATCTTGTAAAATTTAATGTGTGTATACATAAAATGTGGAAATCATGATTTCAATTTCATTATTGCATAAAATCTTACTATTATAAAGCACTGAAAATATTGAAATTACTAAGATGAAAGTCGAAATCCAATAATGTGCTATTACTATCAATATAACGTAAGTGCGTGAAATTTATTATTTAAAGTAAGGAGTTTGACTTTCGGTGAAACGTGAATCGCATAACTTCAAAATCGTGTTAAATAAGTTCGCGTAAAAAGAGACCCAGGTGTATTCTACTTTTAATTTATTGTATTCAAATAGCAAATATAATAAGAATATTTAAGTAACCTTAACTTTAAATAAATCAGCAGTGTAATGTCTTGACCTGAACTTAAACGGTATCAAAATGATGATCAACAAATAATACCATATACTTTAACAAAAATAACAACATTGTTTATTTCATGTAAATAACAAATTAATACTAATAAAATACAAATTATCACTATGTGACAACAAATATTAAAGATGTTTATAATGTGAATAGACAACAAATATTAAAGTTTTTTGAAGGTGTTTGTGATTTATTGAATATATCTATATTTGATGTATAAACACATGATATGTGTAACAATACTACATACATGTTGTAGGAGATGGATTACAATTTTTTTATCCTATTTTTGTTGTGAACATATAATTGAATTAAGTACCTCAAAACTATAAATTTAATAGCTTAGAGGTTTTGTCACTTTTTTTATCAACTTGAGTTTGAACTAAAAATTTTATTATTGTAAGATTTGTCTTACAGACACCTATGCAATAGAGTAGTTTAATACTTTTCTATTATGGTATATAAATTATATACACAGTAAATCTTATCTCATAATTTTAAATTAATTCAAGCATATATTTTAACACCTAGTATTTGGTGAACCAAATATGAATAACCTTTTTCATGAAAAATGTGCTAATTATTCTATATAGTTTTTTACTCAAACATGGATCAAGAAATGAACTTTAAAAGAAAAACATCACTAATGATGAAATGTAACTTAATATTTATATTTTTAATTATTTTTAAGGCAGAGTTAGAATTAATGCTGTTTCTTTACATCCACAAAGATTTAATATATATTCATTCTCACTTATTTATCTCTATAGCCTTAAATTTGATTACAAAATATACTAGATGGATTTCCAACAAGTTTTATGGTTAGATTCGGTATATTTACTACTATAATAATTTATTTACCTGTTAATTAAAACATAACTTGTAATTAGCAATATATAAAATTTTGTACATTTACATATAAATGTGTGGGCATGTGTATAAATGATATTTACAAAATTAGAAAAATGTGCTAGAAAGACTAACAAAACAATTGCTGAAATGTTAGATAATTAAATGTTTAGATTCAACAAATATTTCTAAAATAATAGAATATAAAACTTAATGAACTTATTCATATTAAAATATTAATAAAATTTTATTGATCTAATAATGTTTATTAATAAATACTTATTACTCTAATAAGGTTAGTTAATAAATAGATAAATGCATTTCATTTATTTTTTTTATAATAAATTGATGTTAAACATTTTTTGTTATTATTTTATTGTTCTTTATTTTAAAATGAATACACATTCCTGCCAATTGAGAACAAAAAGCCATAGGATTTCATCTGGTTATTTACAGTACTATGGAGGCATTCTAAAAAACAATTACAAAAAAATATGTATTGTGGAAACTTTTGAAATCATATGGGAAAACTTATAAATACCAGCAAATTAAAATGAGAAATCAATCTATAAAAATTTCAGTGTTGTGTAAGATTAGTCATATTTTATCCAAGATCACTATTTTTTGTATTTACTCACCCAAGGATGACAGGGTAGAAAACATCTAGGAGTCTGTCCTAGATAGAGTCAGGTCTCTACTCCATTTCAGTAGCAGTGATGAATATATATTAAACTAAAATATAAAAAGAAAAACAACACTTTTTTTTTAAATAAAAAAAATCTTTTAAGAATATTTGAAATTTGCAATATTGAAATTTTAAAATATCCTATTAAATTTGTTTAGAAGATGAAACTAAGCAATTGTGTTTCTCCAAATTTCAAAGGAGTGTGCTTTTAATATGTGTTCCAGTAAAATTTTGATTATTATCCCAAGATCTTATCCAGTAAAGGAAACATTTACCTAAGGATTAAGAAAGTTTCTCATATATAAAGGAATAAATAATATATATGTTATTGAAAATAATTAATTGAAATAATTTTCTTTAACACATCATATGCGTGATCTTAGTACTTGTTTTGACAAAGAGTTACTTGACTATTTTATGTGGCTTATATGTATGACTATCACAAGAATTAAGGATGTTAAAGGAATTCAAATATACATTTAATATTTGAGATAAATATTTTCCAAAATGGATTAATTTCATTGTGATGATTTTAATCTTAAGTAAAGTTGAATAATAGTGCTACAAATAGTTAAATGTGCTGTCATTTGCAAATCCTATTATTGATAAACTTGGAAATGTTCGATATTTGATTGCCATGTAAACTTTATATGAAAGATGTATTAGATAATTAGCACTTCTGCTAATTTAATCAATAATTTATTCATTTTGAATTTGTTGTAAATATTCCAATTTAGTTAAGTTTAACTACTTATGATCTCACTGTTTGTTTACAAACACTATTATACATGTACTTGGATTTATAACCATCACTTAAATATTTCACTAATTGTTTGTTAAATTGTTATAAAGAAATGCAATATTTAACATTTGCAAATATTAAAAAACTAAGGATTTGAAGTGTAAAAAAATAAAATAAAAACGAGTTTGTTTTTGCACATTGCCTTTATGGAAGTTTATTCTTGTTTTCCATCTTTTGGTCTTCTTTTCTATTGTGAAATATATAATCAATAATTTTTTTTAACAATTCATACTTTGTACAACATGATAGAATTGGTATCAAAATATAATGCTACAATATATATATATATATATACACCTGGGTCTCTTTCTATGCGGACTTATTTAACACAATTTTGAAGTCACGCGATTCATGTTTCACCGGAAGTCCAACTCCAATAATGCGCTATTACTTTAAATAATAAATTTTGCGCACTTACATTATATTGAAAGTAATAGAATTTGACTTTCATCTTAGTAATTTCAATATTTTCAGTGCTTTATAATAGTAAGATTTTATGCAATAATGAAATTAAAATCATGATTTCCACATTTTATGTATACACACGTTAAATTTTACAAGATTATAATGTAAATTTGATCGAACATTGTGTGTGTTAATTTTGCATTTTAAATCACATTCTGTTTTTGCTTTTTAAAAAAGAACATAATCAATTATTAATCATTTAGTGTCTACAAGTTTATTTTTAAAAGGTCAATAATAGCAGTGGGCACAATTAAATTTGACAATTAAAAATTAAAATCTGATTTTTAATTGTAATTAACAATTTAAAAATTACTTACAGTGACTTGAAATTAATGTGATGTGAAATTTGATTTTTAAACAGAATTGAAAATTAAAGACAAAAATAAGAATTTAATTTTTAGTTGTTAGTTTCATAAACAATTAATAAAATCATCGTCTCAAAGATCAATTACTAATTACGTTGTCACCAGAAAACCATTGACACAACATGAGTGTGAAGTTGGCACTAGTTGTTTGCAAATGAGCGTGTTTTTCGGCAAATAGCTATAATAATTAAAACATGTATAAAAAATGTAAATTACTGTACTGTAAATTATGCATAAAAATGTATTATATTGAATAAAATTAAATATTATAGTTAAAAAACTTTGTCTTGTATCAATTTTTTTCAAATTTGAAATTTTTTATTAGTCATATTTTATTTCCTTATTTTTTTTTTTGCAAGAATTTTAAAGTAATTTTACATTGGTGCTTTGCTTTTATGCAAATTTTGAAAAATCACAAACCCCCCTCTTTTTCAATGTCAGTTATGTCTAAACTTGCTATTGCTTTTGTGGATATATATATGAAAAACAAAAACAAGTTTTATATACATAAACTTGCTATCGCTTGTATTTATGATCAATAGATGGAGCTTTACCAAGACCTCCAAACAGCTGATCTGAGCGTGGAGCCAACGAAAGAGACAGTTAATTCTGACTCTGACATTTATGTAAACAAAATTACGCTTGTTTGGAGGTCTTGGTAAAGATCCATCTATTGATCATATATATATATTGTAACGGGCACAGACGACGTTACATTGTGTTTTATTATTAAACATGAAAAAAATAAAAGTTCACAAATAAAAATTTATTTTTTAAGAATTAAAAATTGAAAATTAAAAAATCATCTTAAACTCGTATATATATAAAATCGCACAGATAAAAAAAAAAAATTATTAAAATAAAACTTTATTAAAAATAGAAAAACTAAATCTTTCAACAAAAAGATTTAGAGATAAAAATATCTTTAAGTTTGGAAAACACATTAATTAATCAGAAATGGAAATGATTATTTTAATTAGTCAAAGTGAACTAGCCGTTGGGCATTTAAATGTATAAGCAATGGTCAGATAGGAAAACAATAGAAACTAATAACAAATGAGAGAAATCCATCGGGAAATCGGACCTCAATGGAAGGATCATCATCAATGATGACGTAATGTCCATTGGATCCTAAAGGTAATATAAAAGGAAAAGTTTGGAAATTATTAGTTAGTTATTATGATGTGACTATATGTGTTAGTGTGGAGTTGAAGGAGAAGGGATTGAAAAGATGCAGTCTTCAATCCCTTCAGTTTTGTTCAAAAAAAAGAAATGACATCGTTTTCTACATTGAGGACCAGCCAAAGCAAAAGACCTCCGGATGAATAAATAAATCGGCCAACAGAATACCAATCTCTTTAGGATGGCATAGGAATTCACGTTTAAATGGCAAGCAACGGATAAAAGGAATGTTTTGAAATCGTAAGAACTTTTTGAACCCTCAGCTTTAAATATATACAATTAATGAACATTTCTAAACAATAAGAACTTTACTTCTAAACTTGTTCCGTATTTAAAAAAAAAAAATCGAAATAGATTTCTATCTGACCAAACTAAATTATTTATTAATTAGGTATAATTTTATTTGATGTATTTCTTTTGTAAAATCATTTCCATTTTTTTTTTGTCCTTTTAAGTTTTTATTATGATTTCTGTTTTTCAATAAATTGAACTATATAAATATTAAACTTAAGTCGGGCGTGAATGGCTATATAGATTTGTAAAGTTATATTAGGGGAGGGTAATCTTAGGTTATTCATTTCGTAGTTGAATTAGGTCAGTGGATTGGATATATTGGTGTAATTAGTAGATGTAGTACTAGATTCGCTATGGGCAGAATCACTATTATATGCCACACACACTCATTTTGCCTATGGGAGGAATTATAAGATGGAGACCACAGTTCCTTCCTATCGAGTTTTTTTTTTATTGTTCTCATCGTCAGATAGATGTAATATTCCTATCTGACGAGAAGCAGTTTCTTCTCTTAACCTAATTGTGCTGCCGTATTCGTATTACATTGAACACATCAATGTATCAGATGGATTGAAGTTTGGTTTGACTGCGAACCTTTGGCCTAAGGTTAAACAAGAATTGAATATTTTCTTTCAAATGCAAATCTATGTAGTCTATTCATACTCGACACTCTAAATAAAGATGCATTAAATTTAAGATGGGTATAGATGCTTGCATGGGTTCATTACCGGTTGATTATGTTTTTGGTTTTCATATTTGATCAAAATATATAGACATTCGGTAAATACTGTTATCTTATGGTGAGTATCTAAGATGTATTTATGTCGGATGTCTTTTAAGTTATTGGTGTCAATGCGGTGTCTTATGATGAACACCATTGGGTTTCTTGTATTCCCTATGCGATTGTCGGTGTCAATGACTTTGTATTTTGATCATTTATGTTTATTTTGAAATGTTTTTTGACCGTGTAATCTTCGTAACTGATCTATACTCAACATTAAAAACACATTTTATAAACCCATCTGTGCGAACTTATAAAAAATTAAAATGTAAACTTATAATATTATAAAAATTAAAATGTAAATTTAAATTCTAAAATCAAGTTAAAATCCAAAGCAAAAGTTATTCTAAAATAATGCTAAATTTTATATATGTGCGTAAATAAATGTTTGTGTGTTACTTACTGGCAGTGGCTTATTTTATTCTTTTTTATATATTCTTAGATAAGAATTTATTATAAATATAAATCTCTGCTACTTCCTGAGCTAGTGACAATGGGCTAATGACCGGAATCAAAATATATTAAATCAAAATATATATAAAAAAAAATTGTTTTTTTTTTAACTTACATATCTGCCTATTTTATAAATTTTCTAGGTTCAAATGCCTAGTGGTGCCCTGTAGTGCAGATGACGTCAAGCTCTCTTTTTCCGGATCGTTACAATATATATATATATATAGTCACCGGATGTACCAACCAACCCCATTCTTGTTGGATTTATTTCCTGATGAGAATCTTGCAGGAAGGAACTATTGATTGGCATTTCCCAATGCTGATATCACCCCACCTTCAACATTATTTCCTGATCGTTAGAGGATATAGCACCATAATGACTGGAAACATCTAGAAATTTCTGTGTTTGGTTTTCCAAACAGCACCATTACAGTTCCATCTCATTACAACCTTACTTACCCATGTCGAATTATTCTGGACATAGCTCAGGTGACATGAGATTCTTGTGAACCATTGCATAAATGGATGAATGATGCAAATGAAATTGACAAACAGTATTATTTATTTTGAAACAATAAGTTTATTTAATAGAAATATTGCGTATAAAGTTCTTAAAGAAGAAGAAGAAAAAGTTTGCTGACAGTATCTATACTGGCTGTCTTCATATCCGTGTGCACATTATGGATGTTTTTCTGATAGTTTCTGAGTGGGAATTGCTCTTCTTGGTTTGAAGCTCTCTTATCTGCATAGATATGTATCCATGTGTATAGAAGTAATTAATTTATCCAGGTATCTTGAAGTATTTGTTCTAATGCAGGTATCTTGAAGTATTTATTTTAATCCAGATATCTAGAAATATTTGTTTTAATCCAGGTATCCTGAAGTAATTATTCCAATACAGGTATCTTGAAGTATTTATTTTAATCCAGGTATTTAGAAATATTTGTTTTATTCCAGGTATCTTGATGTATTTTTTTAATCCAGATATCTTTAAGTATTTATTTTAATCCAGGTATCTTGAAGTATTTGTTTTATTTAACATATCATACAAGTGTGGCTTTGAACCATTTATTTATCATATAAATGCAGTTTGAAGTCATTATTTGGAAGAGATTTATTATTACTTAATATGTTATATGTGTGGGTTTGAACCACTTATTCATCATATCAATGCAGTTTGAAGTTATTATTTGGAAGAGATTTATTATTACTTAATATATTGTATAGATGTGGGTTTGAACCATTTATTCATCATATCAATGTGGTTTAAATTCTTTATTTGGAATAAATTTATTATTACTTAATATATTATATAGGTGTGGGTTTGAACCACTTATTCATCATATCAATGCGGTTTGAAGGCATTATTTGGACACATTTTATTATTATTTAATATATTATATAGGTGTGGGTTTGAACCACTTATTCATTATTTGGAAGTATTTTATTATTATTTCTTAATTCACATCTATCATTTATTCAGGTATATAGGTACATATTCATTATTATTCATGCATATAATATATCAATTTTAATCTATAATTTCTTATTCACTTATAGAAACATTTCCTTAATTTATGTATGTGTGGATTCAGATGTAATTCATTCTATCAAAGAATTTTTGTAAAATAATAAGTGTCATTTAGAATAAATATGTTTTCATTTTGCTTCATTTTATAATCAATCAATCCAGAAAATGACATTTCATTAAATCAAATTATTTTAATAAATGCATCTTACAAAATATTTTTAATTCACCTATTACTCCAATGCTTCCATTTTTAAATATATTTCCTTTTCTATTACTTACAATCAATCAATTTAAAAAGTAACATTTCATTATTTTATAATTTAACATTAATAAATACAATTTATAAAATATCATTAAGTATTATAAAGGTATATAAATTGTCTCACCTGAACCTTCATGTGTTGGTAGTTCTCCATAAATTTTCCTATTCGTAAGGGGTGTTCTGAGAGCTTAATGAGTGGATGGTCAATTCACAGGCCTTGTTTCATTTTACATACATTGCTACCCAGGTGATAGTGAAGAGAGATAAAGCCATTTTCTATTTACTCAGGCATTTGAAGATATAATACTTTAATCACTTGTTTCTTCATTTTTTTATATCAGTTACAGGTTCCTTCTTTTATTACTCAAGGTACTCCAAGCTTTGTTGGGCCATTATTCATATAATCTGGATTTCACTAGTCCACTAGTAAGAGTCTTGATGCCTTCTAATAATATGTCTGTTAAAATTTTTTTTCTACTCCTCTATTTATCTCTTTATGCTTTTCTTATCTATAAGCCTTTGGATGATCTAGCACCAATTGACAATAATGACTGTCTCTAAGCCATGTGTTATTTACTTTCCTCATTGGCCATCTACTTTTAGAGGGAACAAATTTTAATAACTCTAATCTGATGTTTTTGAAAAAACACCTCTTGATCTTTTATATCAGAGGCAATCTTTTTTTCTTAATATTTAATTACAGCCTTCTTTTTGATAATCTGTAAACATTAAACTTTTGCAAAATACTACATTTTAACAGTACTTTTAATATTTTAAAATATTAATTTTTAAATTGCTGTCTTTTTTTTATTTCTTTGTTTTAACTTTTATTTTTGAAAACTGCATCAGCTTTTTTATTTATTTTATCTCCATGGTTTTAAATGGGGGGACGGACGGACGACGACTTAAAATTATATATGTGAAAGGTGTCTGATCAAAATATATGTAAAAAGAATAATCTAGAGATTGTGGGTGCACCATACATTGCCATGTTCCTAATTTGAAGGTCAATTCCAAGTGAAACCTAGAATGTTTTTTAGATAGTTGATGATCTTCAATTTTTTTTTTTATATTATTGTCTGTCTGATTCTTAGTGATAAATGATTAGTTTATTTTATATATACTTTTGTTAATCTATCCATGCAAAAATAAAATGAGGGATTGACTGATTTAGAATTAAAATTTTCAAAAAGTTGATTTTTGGAGATTAGTATTTACTTACACTATTATTAAAGTAGTGTGTAACTTGATCAATCCAGATATTCAGAAACGTCAAATCTGTATCAAGATTATATTAAAAAAGTGTAGGTTTTGATTGATTTTTACTAATAAAAGTGCATTTATGGTATTGATTATTTAATGATTTTATATTCTTAGTAACTTAATTTATTTGAACAATCGTATTAATATTTATGCCTAGTTGTGTTCTAAAAACATATATTTTAAATGTAAGTAAAATATAAATAATGGGCTAGAAAGGGTTTATATATTTTTAGCTTCCTAGATAAGTTATTATTAATAGCACCATTTATTTTCTTTTGTTGGAAAACTGACTTATTCTATAGAAATACATAAATCTTTATTTATTAAAGAAATAAATGAATTTTTATTCTATTGATATTTGTTGATTAGGATGCATAATGCTTCTTACCTACATAAAGTAAGTTCTTCCATTTTCACATGCAATAAAGTTGTTAAAAACATGTAGAAACTATTTAAAAATACTATATTTTTCAAAATTTTTATTAATAATAATGAATATATAAAGGGTCTGTTTATTTATTAGCTTCAGCTTTTTTTTATTAGATGATATGATGGTTTGAATGATTATATATATATATATATATATATATATATATATATATATATATATATATATATATATATATATATATATATATATATATATATATATATAATGAAACAAACAGGTATTAGTGTCATCAATGAAAAAAATTAAGAGACCGAAGTGGAATTGGACTGAACATATTGCTAGAAGAGATGATAATAGATGGACAGTTGAAATCTTAAATTGAATTTGTAAAAGATCTAGAAAGAGACCATATGTGAGTTGGATGCAGGAAATAAGGAAGTGTGCAAGTATGTTGTGGAGAAGAGAGGCTAGAGATTGGAGAAGAAAGATTGAACTTGTAGAGACCTTTATTCTTCAGTGGATTGATAATGGTTGAAAACGATTATGATATTGTAAAATGACTAGTCTGTAGAAAAATTAACATTAAAAATTCAATTTGCATTTTTGTCAATTTTTTTATAATAGCTGAAAAGTTTAGCAATATGAAATTCTGTTTTCATTTACAAAAAATGACAAGGAAAAAAGTTGTAATGCTTGAAACAGATTACAAGAAAGGTGTTCTTATAAAAGCACAAGTTTATGTGTGGATTAATTTAAATGTTAAATTTATCATGTCTTTAAAATGCACCACAAGTGAAGTCCAAAGTCAAAACAATGCTGATTCTTTTTTTTATGTGAATGACATTTTTCTCTCAAATTCAGTTTGTAATGTTCAGGTTATTTTATCAGCAAGGTTTGAAACATTTATGTGATGTAGTAAAACATAAACATTCTGTTTATCACAAAGAAAAGAGTGCAATCTCCATTCACATACAGTGTCATCTCTGAAAACCTTGATTGTGAAACACTTTTTAATTAAATTCAGCATTAATCCACATATCTATCAGCTGTATTTGCTCTATCTTGCTTCTTGTGATTTTTTAAAATCTATTGAATAAAAAAATGTTTTTTTTTTTTTTTCCAAACTTAGAAGTGGTGGAAAAAATGAGTGAGAAGTTAAAAGGCATTACTTTGTAATTACTTCCAGACTACTTTTAAAAATGAAAAATATTTTTAGACCTACATATTGTATTAAATGGATAGTCATTTGAAAGAGATTAAATTTATAACACTTAAAAATAACAATTTTTTATTATAAAATTCTAGTTATTTTTGTACCTTTGTATATTATCTATCATTTAGTCTTAAGAATGTAATCTGTTTGGTTTCTATGAATTTTAAATAGTAACACTTGTGGAATAGATAGTTTGATTACTTGAAAATATATAATGGCAATAAAAACATTATTGAATTTATATAATTTTATTAATTGTATTTTTTCTATTTTTATTTGTGAACCCATATTTTTCAGCAGCATTTTTCTCTTTTTTTATTTTGAATTTTGTTATTTTAGTTAGCAATAGGGTGTCTTTTATCATTCCATCACTCCATTTTAAACAACCAACACATGAAAAAGATAAATGATCCCCAATATATGTATTTGTGCAGAACCAGCACTCATCAAATGGGCCAGATCATAATCTCCTACATGTATATCCAATAAATGCTCAGTTTACATTAAAATAGTAATTTCTTAAACTTTAATAAACAGGCTTCAATCCTCTCACCCTTCAAACAATTCAACCATTCATTTCATTGAAAATGTAATGGTGGAATTCTCAAAGCTCTTAGTGGATTTGATTTTGTCATCATACTCAGGTAGACATTATACTAATCTAATGCCTCATATTATTAGACCATTATGTATTTATATTAATAGGATAATTTGATTATTTGAGGTAAAGTGGAGAATGAATGTAGACTAAAAATCCTAAGTTCAAATTCCTCTATTTACTATAATAAACATTCACTATATTGAATGAATAGGTTATATATATATATATGTTAAAACGAAGATTTGCACGGGTTAAATATATAAAATACATATTTTGCGGGTTCATCCGTGTCAAAAACTTTTAATATTAATATACTGACGTTTTGACTTGGTCACACAAGCCATCCACAGAGTTATAAAAGGTAGAAAGATGCTTTTAGAGGCGCTACAATCACTGATTTGAATAAAATGTTAAAATTCCACCAATAGCAAAAAATGTTAAATTTAGGAATGTTTTTTATCATATCCAGATGTGATAATCTCTACCAATGCAAAATTAGAGAAGCCATTGAAATACTTAAAAGGCCAGATTGTATCAATAAGCGAGATGATACATGTAAACTTCCTCCTATTTGGAAAGATTTTTTTAAAAAACATTCCTAAATTTAACATTTTTTGCTATTGGTGGAATTTTAACATTTTATTCTAATCAGTGATTGTAGCGCCTCTACAACCGTCTTTCTACCTTTTATAACTCTGTGGATGGCTTGGGTGACCAAGTCGAAATGTCAGTATATTAATATTAAAAGTTTTTAACACGGATGAACCCGCAAAATATGTATTATATATATATAATTTGTTTGCTTAGATAAAAGATGTATAACAATGTTGAAATGTTTTATGTACAAACTAAATGAATATTAATTTATCATTTGCAAGATTTATACTTTTATTTTGTTTTCTTTTGTGCATTGATTTATATATTTGTCTCTGAGTATTAGTTTATAGTAATATGTATTTAACACCATTTATACTCCTTTAATCACCTTTTACAATGCAGTCGAATAAAAATGTATTCTTTGGTACTTTTTTATGGTTTTGACTGATCAACAGTCTTCATCAGAGTTACATTATTCAAATATATATGATTATGTTATTAGGGCCTGTTCATATATATATATATATATTGTACCGGTATAAATCCACCACGCTTACTCATACACAGTACCCGAGTTCAAACCCAGTCCACGTTTAAGAATAAATTCCCAAAACGCCAACTGAATTCAAACCCAAACCCCGGCATGACCAACCGATGATGACTTTATAACAGCACGGGGTTATCCCTTTTCTAGCTCAGCTCAGAACATAGACTAAATTCTTACAGTTAATGATATATAGATTTATTAGACTCTAGATACTGGAACGGTCATTCATGTAACGTATATATTTAAGTTGCCAATACAGACAGTAAGTGGCTAAATAGACTTAGAGAGTAATAAAGTGGAGGACACAAAAATTTAATTAAATAAAGTGTTTAATAAGCAAAATATAAAGCATATAAATATAGTGTTAAATAAGACAAATAGAAAGCACATAAATATAATGTTATATAATAGAAATATACAGCATATAAATATAATGTTATACAGTACGGTAAGACTTCCATGAATCCTCTTGTATTTGGCTACTAGTCTTTAGTGAACGTTTTATTTAATAAACAAACTCATGCCAATAGCTGTGTGATCGAAGGATTGACGGGTGGTTAAGAGAATCAGAGTATTTGAGCACTGGAAAAATATTTCTCTAAAGATTTTTATTAACTTATTTTATTTGAATAGGCTCGAGCCGGAACGTAGACGAACAGTGGAGATGGTTTTATATAAATACGACATAAGAGATAGATGTACTGGTGGTTTTATATAAATACGACATGGAAGATAGATGAACTGGTGGTTTTATATAAATACGACATGGAAGATAGATGAACTGGTGGTTGCCTATATTCAAAAGCCCTACAGTAATCAATTGCGGTGCATTAACGGAATACCGGGCGGCTTGTACTTTGACAAGGCTTAATGCCCCCAAGTAGCTCCGGGACACGACAACCAGCCGGGATCATTTCGAACCCCGGTGATCCAAGAGATTACCGGGAAAGAAAAACTGCTTTCATTCCCCAATGGTAGAATGGCGAGACGCTAACTTCAGCGAAGGGAAGGCATTGCCACAGACGTGAAGGACGAATACTTGAAGCGGATTTTTCAAAGAAATTATATAAAACCTGGAAACTATTTGTCTGTTTCTACGCCACAGGCTGAGATCCTTACCCCAATAAAAACATAGCGAAATTAAGCTGACGGTGAAAAACAATAATTAGTTAATCTTACTCTGGGACTCCTAACCCTTCAGGTTGACAGGCGGTAGCGATAGTATCAAATTATTCAGTGAATTATTTCTCATATTATACATAACATTAATGAACACTTTGAAACCATTATACATATATTTTACGATCGAACCTTAGATTGCAATTATAGGACAAATTAACATAGACTAATAAAGTGACTTAACATTTATCAACTCGGAATGTGAAAGAATATTTAATTCAGAAAATGAAATTACTTTTAAATTAAATCGATCATTATTACACACTAGTTTACACCGGGTTGGAAATATTACTATTGGCATTGTTTGTTCATGAAATAAGCAACATAAGAAAATATAAATGCATTCATTTAAATGATTATTACTATTAATTACGATTTTATAAATGATTTCTAAAGACTAGAGCAGAGGATTAAAAAAAAAAAGGAAAATTTACTGACAGGTTAAATAATAGCATTATAAATGATATAAAAACTTACATATGATTTACTTGATTGATAATATTAAGCACGTAAGAAAGTTAAAGTTCGTGTAACAAAGTTCTCTTCTTTCTTCATCCAGCTTGGCTTGTGACGAACGTAGGCGCGCATTTTTGAAAGTTATTTGTAAGGCATAGTAAATTTTGAGATTGGAAGTTGGAAATTCTGAAGTATATGAAACATGATCAAACAGCGGCACGAGGATCCATATTGGCGGGCAGAGACCAGCTCCTGGCACTTAGCCCATCAACATTGCGATTCACTGGTAAACTTCTTAATAAAAATGTTTGAATTATACTCAACTGCTGTGTTGTCTCGAGACTACTTCTCTCACACACGACAAAAGTTAGAATGTAAGTTTTTCTCTAAAATAGCCACTGCTGACCTTTCCGACTTGTTTTTGTTTTAGGCTCCGCCTACTTTCTCTAGCCTCTAGCGATGCAGCTTGACCAACAATCAATTATCTGTTTTTAGCAATCTTTTAATTTAATATGCCATTTTTAAATCGATACATTAATTACATATAAAAATTCCTTACTAATTTTGAATACAACTTAATTGCTCTGAACATTTGTGCAATTAGATTTTAATTAAAAACACTGATCAAAGGAATGTGATTTTTGATCAGTATTTTTAGACGACTTTATACAATTTTAAAACTAAAATTTAAAACAAATACGCCCGCACTGAAACTTTAAATTAAATGATATAAATTCACAAACCACGCACACACGAATATTATTTCATGGTTTGTGACATTTATATACGGAAACTTTACATATTTATTTATAAACTATAGAATATATAACTAATTTATATTATAACTTAAAATAGACAAAATCTCACTGCGGGCGAACAGTAGTTTGAATTACCGTACATAAAAACACCTGAAACGAAGATCGGTTCTCCGATCTGTCTGTTTCATTTCTTGTCACTTTATAAAAAAAAACAACAAAAAAAAATGATTATACATAATTTCTGATTAACAGTTTTTTTCACTCATTTTTTTACATAATTGATTTTTTTATTAATTTGACCTTGGAGAACAGTCTGGGTGAGGGTTTGAACTTAACATTTATAAAGGTGGGTATATTGCCGTAATTCCTTTTCTCATCATCATGTGCATGTCATAGTGGTCATTTTCCGGGTTATCATTTATTGTATATCTCTACCTTCTCCCTGGGTCGGGAGGTATATAAGGGTTATAGGTATGTCTTTTTAGATCTCTTACTAAAATAGCAAAAGCGGTCACAATATTGTGCTTTGGTATATTATTATATTGTTCATTATTAAAAGTATCTTGCTTTAAAAGAATTTCTCTAACTTTCTGTGATCTAATGGCATCCATTATAACATTTTCACTTTGGGAGTTGAGAAGTTTTTCTCCATTTTTTATGAAACTATTTTTTTCAACATATGTCCATGCTTTAAAACAAAGTTTATTATTTCTGTTTAATGAGTTCAGCTCCTCATCAATTTTGTTCTGATCATATTTCATAAACAAATAATTATAGGTTTTATTAAAATGGGCAGCATTGTACACAACTAAAGATCTGTCCACTTTCTTCATTTTCATATCAGGAGGCCATTCAGCATCATTTCTAAACTTTAACTTTGATGTCTTCATTAATCCACTTTTCCACAGAACATCTTTATAATTATTATGAAAATATAACTTCTCATTAATTATGATTTCAGAAGATTCATCCATAACAGTATGTATTGTTCTATTGATATTTTTCATCATCGATACAGCCACTCCATTAGAGGGTGGTAAACTGATATAATCACTTTGAGATGGGCTGGCTTGCAGTAAATTTGAAACCACCATTTCCTCAGTACTTTCTTCATTCTTAGCTAAATCTGCTAGAGTAAAACTTTGACTCTGAGTAATCTCTGTCACATCTAATTCTTTACATTTTTGTTGAGTAGAGTTGGCATTTGTATTCACTAATCTAATCTCATGAGGTTCCAACCTTATTTTAGTTGGTTGAGGTTCTGTGTCCTCTGCTCCACTCCTCGCACTATTACCTTCCCTGCTGTCCCCAACTTCTCCCGGGGTGGCCTGGTCATCTTCATTTTCCATTCCTGGGTCTTCAGAGGGATTTATTTCTTGCTGACGCTTTGCACTTTCTAGATTTGAGTTGGCTCGGATGCCTCGTGCTTCGTCGATCCTTACCAGCCTCTCCAACATCATCATCATAATCTTCCTGTCCTCTCTCCCCTCTCTGAGGATCGCGTTAAACTTCGCATCGCGATCGTGCTCCCTCTGTTTGTTTCCTTCTATTTCTGCCATTTCTGCTTCGTTTTTCCTTAGAAATGTTTTTAGCATAAGACTTTGATTCGTACAACGCTTTGATTTGTATATATCATAAAAGGTTACTGATCCCTGCTCCTTGTGCCAAATCCTCCTCCGCTGCTGATACTGTTTGTGTGGCTTACTTCCTTTCTCTCTTTTCTTCCTTCGCCTACGTTCAGTCTGGTTTTTGTTATCTACGCTTTTTTCTTTATTTAGGAATATAATATGACATGTCTAAAATCATTACTAAAAATATACAGGGAAAAAAAAACTTTCTTTCACCCAGTTCGCACTGTTCTCCTCAGTCCTATAATACATACATATTCATAATGGGTACATAACATAGTATTTTTTTTTGTATTTCTGTCAGTAATTCTCTCTTTTTATATATGCCACCCTACTCTCTTTTAAAACAACACTCGCCACTGCTGTATGGACAAACATGTTTGCTGACAAATTTATTTGATAGGCGCCAGCCAGCAACATGTGACCAATAGATAATTTAATCTACTGATCCCCAAATATATACTTTTATATGACCTAATAATTTTTGATTTAAGATTTATATATGCAAAAAAAATTTAATACTGACTCCGGTAAGGTTTTTTTTTTTATATTACAACATACATATATATGCACACACGTTTTTTTTTATTTTTAAAACACAAGAATAATCCTACTTCTTTCTTCTTTTTTCAAAAAAAATATTTTTCACAACAAACGAAAATATATACATATATACGTACACCAATATATATACGCGTACACGTTTTTATTTTTTTAGAACTGGACTTAATTCTACTTCTTTATTTTTTCATATGATTTAAACGACAAGAATGAACTCGCAAAAACATTATGGAATAACTCATTTATTTTAATTAATTACACGCACGAATTGCTTCCGCTCTCTTTTCAAAAAAAAATCTTCACTCTGTTTCTTAACAATATTTGGGAGGATTATATACTGAACCTTTGTGTGAGGGAGAAAAAAAATTTATATTACTTGTTTTACTACTATAATTTAACTTGCGCATTTTAATACGCCAAATACATATCAATATTATGACACGACACAAAAAAAAATTGAATATTTTTATCATTTAACTGTTTAACCTCGTTCACTCTGCAGGGTGTGGGAGATTTCTTCATCGAGCACCACGGAGGGCGACCAAAAATATAATAACTGTACCGGTATAAATCCACCACGCTTACTCATACACAGTACCCGAGTTCAAACCCAGTCCACGTTTAAGAATAAATTCCAAAACGCCAACTGAATTCAAACCCAAACCCCGGTATGACCAACCGATGATGACTTTATAACAGCACGGGGTTATCCCTTTTCTAGCTCAGCTTAGAACATGGACTAAATTCTTACAGTTAATGATATATAGGTTTATTAGACTCTAGATACTGGAACGGTCATTCATGTAACGTATATATTTAAGTTGCCAATACAGACAGTAAGTGGCTAAATAGACTTAGAGAGTAATAAAGTGGAGGACACCAAAATTTAGATTAAATAAAGTGTTTAATAAGCAAAATATAAAGCATATAAATATAGTGTTAAATAAGACAAATAGAAAGCACATAAATATAAGGTTATATAATAGAAATATACAGCATATAAATATAATGTTAACAGTACGGTAAGACTTCCATGAATCCTCTTGTATTTGGCTACTAGTCTTTAGTGAACGTTTTATTTAATAAACAAACTCATGCCAATAGCTGTGTGATCGAAGGATTGACGGGTGGTTAAGAGAATCAGAGTATTTGAGCACTGGAAAAATATTTCTCTAAAGATTTTTATTAACTTATTTTATTTGAATAGGCTCGAGCCGGAACGTAGACGAACAGTGGAGATGGTTTTATATAAATACGACATAAGAGATAGATGTACTGGTGGTTTTATATAAATACGACATGGAAGATAGATGAACTGGTGGTTTTATATAAATACGACATGGAAGATAGATGAACTGGTGGTTGCCTATATTCAAAAGCCCTACAGTAATCAATTGCGGTGCATTAACGGAATACCGGGCGGCTTGTACTTTGACAAGGCTTAATGCCCCCAAGTAGCTCCGGGACACGACAACCAGCCGGGATCATTTCGAACCCCGGTGATCCAAGAGATTACCGGGAAAGAAAAACTGCTTTCATTCCCCAATGGTAGAATGGCGAGACGCTAACTTCAGCGAAGGGAAGGCATTGCCACAGACGTGAAGGACGAATACTTGAAGCGGATTTTTCAAAGAAATTATATAAAACCTGGAAACTATTTGTCTGTTTCTACGCCACAGGCTGAGATCCTTACCCCAATAAAAACATAGCGAAATTAAGCTGACGGTGAAAAACAATAATTAGTTAATCTTACTCTGGGACTCCTAACCCTTCAGGTTGACAGGCGGTAGCGATAGTATCAAATTATTCAGTGAATTATTTCTCATATTATACATAACATTAATGAACACTTTGAAACCATTATACATATATTTTACGATCGAACCTTAGATTGCAATTATAGGACAAATTAACATAGACTAATAAAGTGACTTAACATTTATCAACTCGGAATGTGAAAGAATATTTAATTCAGAAAATGAAATTACTTTTAAATTAAATCGATCATTATTACACACTAGTTTACACCGGGTTGGAAATATTACTATTGGCATTGTTTGTTCATGAAATAAGCAACATAAGAAAATATAAATGCATTCATTTAATTGATTATTACTATTAATTACGATTTTATAAATGATTTCTAAAGACTAGAGCAGAGGATTAAAAAAAAAAGGAAAATTTACTGACAGGTTAAATAATAGCATTATAAATGATATAAAAACTTACATATGATTTACTTGATTGATAATATTAAGCACGTAAGAAAGTTAAAGTTCGTGTAACAAAGTTCTCTTCTTTCTTCATCCAGCTTGGCTTGTGACGAACGTAGGCGCGCATTTTTGAAAGTTATTTGTAAGGCATAGTAAATTTTGAGATTGGAAGTTGGAAATTCTGAAGTATATGAAACATGATCAAACAGCGGCACGAGGATCCATATTGGCGGGCAGAGACCAGCTCCTGGCACTTAGCCCATCAACATTGCGATTCACTGGTAAACTTCTTAATAATAATGTTTGAATTATACTCAACTGCTGTGTTGTCTCGAGACTACCTCTCTCAAACACGACAAAAGTTAGAATGTAAGTTTTTCTCTAAAATAGCCACTGCTGACCTTTCCGACTTGTTTTTGTTTTAGGCTCCGCCTACTTTCTCTAGCCTCTAGCGATGCAGCTTGACCAACAATCAATTATCTGTTTTTAGCAATCTTTTAATTTAATATGCCATTTTTAAATCGATACATTAATTACATATAAAAATTCCTTACTAATTTTGAATACAACTTAATTGCTCTGAACATTTGTGCAATTAGATTTTAATTAAAAACACTGATCAAAGGAATGTGATTTTTGATCAGTATTTTTAGACGACTTTATACAATTTTAAAACTAAAATTTAAAACAAATACGCCCGCACTGAAACTTTAAATTAAATGATATAAATTCACAAACCACGCACACACGAATATTATTTCATGGTTTGTGACATTTATATACGGAAACTTTACATATTTATTTATAAACTATAGAATATATAACTAATTTATATTATAACTTAAAATAGACAAAAATCTCACTGCGGGCGAACAGTAGTTTGAATTACCGTACATAAAAACACCTGAAACGAAGATCGGTTCTCCGATCTGTCTGTTTCAATATATATGTAATACATTATATATAACCAGTCTGCACCCAGACTGTGTAAAGCTCAGGGTTTTTTTAGTTGGTTGCTTTAATAATTTTTTTTTTTTTTTTGAGATTTAATCAAATTAAACAAAAGATTTTAATATATATTAAACATGAGAAATTTAACCAGCCAGAAGGCTATTTCAACTTCAGTTATATATTTGCCAAAACTTTTTAAGATTTAATATAAATTAAACAAAAGATTTTAATATTATATATTAAACATGAGAAATATAGCCACCCTGAAAGGTTGACATTTTGGCTTCAATTATACACTCATGAAAACTAAATGTAAATACACTATTACAGCATCTTTTCCCCCCTTACTGAATACAACATTTTAAATATGAATTTATATACTGTAATCATATTTTCTTTGCAATTTAAATACTATACTTCTGTAGTTCAACACCCTTGTACTAATTTCTTCCCAACATTTTTTATTAATTCTTCATATAAACATAATAATATGTCAACCAAAATTAAATGTAAATACATTACTATAGTATTTATTTTTTCCTGTTATTAAATATCACATTTCAAACATGAATTTTTGTACTGTAATTACATTTTCTTCATGATTTAAATACTATACCTCAATAATTAAAAGCACATTTTCTCTGAACATTTTTTAATGGTGGAGACCATTGTTTTTGTGGAATTGGTTGCTTTTTTTAATTTTTTAAAAATTTAATTTACATTAAACAAAACATTTTAATATTATATAAATTTTCCAAATTATAATAAAACTAATTTGAAATTTACATTTTTAAATATATGTGTTATATTTGCTCACTTTATTGGAGTGCCCTGTGAATAAAAATTTTTTTTTTCCAATAGTCAGTCATAAGTTTTTTTTAGCTTTATTAATAGTTATACCATTTATTAATATCAGAACTTGGCCTTATAAAGGCTTGTGATTATTTTAAATTGGTTGTTGTAAACAATTTTTTTTGAAGAGTAAATTAAATAAAACATTTTAATATTATAAACAGAGCAAAACTCTCCATACAGTATTGCCACCTGTGCTAAACAGAGTATTGAGCTTAGATTGAAAATATTTTTTGTGTTTTCAATTTCATTCTCATAGTTTTGTAGTTAAGTAGAGATAAAAGGTGGTTGCTAGAGGATTGTATTAGATCCTAAGATCTAGATGCAGTGCTCTCAGATCCAAAGCTCCTCACTGACAAAGGCCACAAGCCAGAAACTAGTCTGGGGATATTGGATGAGTAGGCATTAGATAGGGATTTTATCCACAAGCCTTCTGGCATCCATTGATTAACTCTGTTTAGCACAGGTGGCATACTGTATGGAGAGTTTTGCTCTGTTTATCAACAATTAATGTGCTAGTATAGGAAATGTGATCATGTGATGCTTAATGGTTTAACACCAATCCTGCCTAATAGGATAGTGGTGGCTATGGTTGTAAAAGAGCCAAAGACACCAAAATGTATGGGTTCTGAACTGAGTTCAGACCCATATGACTATATAAGCTATTGAGCTTAGATTGAAAATATTTTTTGTGTTTTCAATTTCATTCTCATAGTTTTGTAGTTAAGTAGAGATAAAAGGTGGTTGCTAGAGGGTTGCATCCTAAGATCTAGATGCAGTGCTCTCAGATCCAAAGCTCCTCACTGACGAAGGCCACAAGCCAGAAACTAGTCTGGGGATATTGAATGAGTAGGCATTAGATAGGGATTTTATGCACAAGCCTTCTGGCATCCATTGATTACTCTGTTTAGCACAGGTGGCAATACTGTATGGAGAGTTTTGCTCTGTTTATCAACAATTAATGTGCTAGTATAGGAAATGTGATCATGTGATGCTTAATGATTTTAATATTATGTAAATAAATTTCCAAATTTTAGTAAAGGTAAATTAAAATATACATTTTTAAATATATCTGTTATACAGCTTCAAATATATATTTGCTGGAGCACCCTCCAAATTAATAGTTACCATTTATTAATTGCGAAGTATGTCATTCATCTAAACTACATTAGGGAATTGGCAGATCATGAAGCATGGAACACTTTAACATTGAATTATAAATTGTCATTTGTGGCAGTTTCTGAAGATAGCTGGAATGAAATACTAAAGCCCTAGTCGTTTTTGTAATTTTTTTAATTAAATATTTGTAATATTTTTCTAATTGGTTGGTTTTATAATTTTTTTCAAAAATTTCTTGTAAATCTATTTTTTTTATTAAGCATTGCTAACTTATAAAAGTTCATTAGCATGGAGCACCTTAATGTTGAATTATGAATCAGTGTTTGTGGCTGTTTCTGCACTTGCATGGGATGTTTTTCCATGAAATATATACTGCATCTCTGTACTTAAGAGCACTTGTACTGATTTTTACTTAACATTTTTTTTTTAATGGCAGAGTTATTTCTTCACATAAATGTAGAGGTTGTGATGTGATTAGACAAACATTCATTCACCAATCAGACAACAGAGAAAATACAGATTTTATATATAAGATACCCTATACTATGGATTTTGTAGAATATTTTAATCATTCCATAATTATATATATATATCTTTATACATTTTTAATAGTTTTACATATATTAATCTTGTTAGAAGAAAGATTTAATAATAAAAGAGAGAAAGTAATAATTAAAAAAAAAATAAATGCAACAAAAAAAATGTATATAGATATAAAAACGTATAACAAAAATATAGTAAAATATATAAAAGAAATTATCAGTAAGTTTGATAAAAAAATAATAATATAATAAAATGTAAAATAAGAAAGAAAGAATATAATCAATTTCTTAAACAATAAATATATTAAAAATATAGAAATTTTTATAAATGGAGAGGATTGAATTCAAAACATATCAAACAAACAACATTGGAAATAATTTTATAGTTTAATTATAACTATTCAGTTTATATATGATGAACTCAACACAAATATGATAAAAGATCACATTTATTTACTTTCAGTGGAGACTGGGCATGAAATTATAGAAAAAAAGGTAGATAAAAATGCTTCATTATATTAATAATAAAAAAGATAGAAAACTTAAAGAAGCTATCATAAGTAAAATTACTGGAGCATGTTTTAAGACTTGGGCTCAAAAATAGTAAAAAAAAAATAGTTTTAAAAAATGCTCATTGAAGAAAATAATATACAGAGTATAAGTTAATTTAAAAATTCTTTCAGTTAAAAGTTATTAAGAATTGAAGAGGGTAAGATTACAAAAAAAATTTGAAAAACAAATAGAAATGTATAATTATATTATAATAAATTACTGCATGATTAAAATTATAATGGAATAATTAAAGTGATAAATATAAATTAAACTATTAAAACATTTAAAATGTATATAAATGTAAATAGACATTATATATATATATATATATATATATATGTCTATTTACATTTATATACATTTTAAATTTACATGATATGTCTGATATATAAATATGTCTGATATATATATATATATATATCAGACAATTTATATGAAAGGAATCCAACAAGAATAAAAAAAAAACAAGAAAATTAATATTTATAAAGTTATTTAAAATGTACAAAAATATATAGTTAATGGGTTTATTTAAAATATTTGTTATTCTATAAAATTTATAATGCAGAATATTATATGTACATTGTGTTATACAGTTATACCTATTTATATAAGCATACAAATTTAGAAATTGTATGGGCATATATATTTAAATACTGCAGCTGTGATGAAGACTTCTGGTTAGTTGAAACTAAAAAAATATCAATGAATAAATTTTTCTTTGATTGCATTGTAAAAAGTTATTGAAGAATATGTATAAATGGTATTATTTAAACATTTGCAAGATTATATTCAATAATAGTTTCTTTCAAGACATTTCCTGAAAATAAAAACACACAATATCTTCTCCACTTTCCATGATCTGAATAAGAAATGGTATTTTCTCCTGATCTGAAGATAGTGTTTTTTTCCTGATCTAAAGTGCTATCTCTCTAGCTGTTATTATATAAGTGATTAGTTTTCATTCACATTGTATCAAATTTTCCATATATCATGTTTCATGTATTTTTTTCATAATATCATCAGTAAGTAGATGTTGAAATAATTTTATTCTAGTCTTGTCATGTAGATGAATTATAGTGAGAAATGTTTATCTTTTTCTAATTAACAGATGCCATTCTTTATTTTTTCGTCATTATTTGGATATATATTATAATATATTTGAGGTAAAAGAACCTCATATTGCAATGACAATTGATGTGGATATGACCTTAGGTTGAATCTTGGATGACAAAATGTAAAAATATTTTTTAATAAGCTTAAATGTTTTTAATAGACTATAAGTAATCCAGCTAATCATCCTGCATGGGATATTTAACTGCACACATATTTACCATCTGGAAATGGACAAACTTAGTGATTTCTGCTATTTTCTTTGATGTTTATTATATGAAAAACTGTTAATAAGGCTTTTACTCTTTAGTGGATTTTCAAAGGCTGTTGTATCTTTTTTTAATTAGGAACAGTTTATACTTTTCATCTGGTTTCAAACAAATATTTTATCATTAAGGCTATTGTAATCTACAATCTTCTTTATCTTTTTTCATATTGTTGCCGCATAATGTATTAGTAATAAAACATTAAGAAAAAGGAAAATGAATCCAAATCAAAATAGAAATAAAATAATAAGAAACAAACATTAGAGAAGATTAGGTGGATCTTGATAATTTTTCAATATAAGACGATAGGTATAATATGAAAAAATATTAAATCTACTTATGACATCTAGTTTGTCAATTTGTACTTATTAATTATTTACTCATAAGGATTATGTTCATTTTATATATGTCAAATGATTTGGGGGAAGGGATTTTATGTATATGAGAACACTATTACTCATGTAGACAAAATCCATCAGCAGGGTAGAGTATTCCTAATAATGATCATGATTACTGTTAGGATATGCAACTTATCAAAGGTTTTTTGATGCTATTTAAAAAAACATCATAACTACATTTTGATTCCAAAGAAATTTCTGAATAATTTTATAATGTTATGTGAATTCTCTTGAATTAAAAATTAATAAATAAAAACAGGAGGAAAATCTAAAGAAAGAAAATTATAATTTATTGATTGGAATCATGAAGTAAATCTGTAAATGATTGTTTTTTTTTTACATATTAGAAAACATTTAAAATGCTATCACTTTTTTAAAAATTGTTAATGTCTTTAGTGAAATTTTCTGGATTCTGAAATGCATTTTCCAATGATATAATTTTTAATATTACTAATAGTACTCATAATATTTTAAACAGCATTAAACTGTTGCACATGCACTTTGGATTTTAACTATAAAATGAATGAATGCAAACACTTCAAACACACGATAAAGTCTTTGGAAAAGATTTTAACTATAAAATGAATGAATACAAACACTTCAAACACACGATAAAGTCTTTGGAAAAGATAGAATGGCCTATCTTTTCCAAAGACTTTATCGTGTGTTTGAAGTGTTTGTATTCATTCATTTTATAGTTAAAATCCAAAGCGCATGTGCAACAGTTTAATGCTGTTTAAAATAATACAGTTTGTAAAAAACATCGTGCTATATAAAATAATTGAGCTAATAGTACTTATGTAAATAACAAGAGAATGGGCAATGACTTTCTCTTTTACATTTTGGTCTTTTATTTTTTTTATTTATCTCTTCTATCTGTCTGATTAGTATAAGGTATGATGCAAATCCAGAAGAAAATTTCATAGACACTTTCATTTTCAAGAGATACTTGGTCTTTTTGGTAAGAAGAAAAGTGCTCAAAATTTGTATTGCATGTGTAAATAATTTTAATAATATATTTATATGTATGTTGCTTACATTTTTTGTTTGGTGTAATATAAATAAATAATTACATAGCCATTCAAAAATGAGCATGGCCATTTCAACTCCAAAACAAAAAACAAAAACAAAAAAAAAAACAAATGAGACTAAGAGAGAAAGAAATGAGTTTGCATTGACTATACAAACCAATGTGTGACCTGTAAACATACTGATCCATTTTTCTGTTTTTTAATATTTTATGATATTGTCTTTTAGTTTCTTCAGTAGAAACATCTTCTTTCTGAAATACTTTAACACATGTCTAATTGTATCTCTCAATGTATTTTTATTCTTTACCACTTTATTCCAATGGAAACAAGTGACAGTACATTTTTTTAAAAAGTGTTTGAGATAATTCTTATAATGTAGACATAGCTCTTCTACAAAACCCATGTTGAAGTTGACCATGAAACACACTTTTAATATGTTTTCCATTGTTCATTCATTTTATATATGCAATCCAACAAAGATGTGATTTTACAATAGTGAATTCACTAACGTCACATCAAGCAAGCTGATGAATATATCGATTGGTTTATAATCTTAATTGTATTTTTAAACTTTTACAGAGTACCCTTAAATTAAATGTTTTTTAATCTTTATATTGCATTGATAGGTTGTCCACATTTTATATCCATTTAATAAGTTAAGTAAAATAACAGCTCTATAAACAGCTAACTTAATTGCAGTAGTTATTTCCCTATGATAAAATACCCTATCTTTTAAATTGTTAAAAACAGAAATAACACGTTAGAGTCTCCGCTGGATCTCTCAGCATCTAAGCCTATCTTTCTAATTATAAAACTACCAAGATGTTTAAGGTGTTTTACATTCTCATGTTTATAGTCATTCAAACTAAATGTTGCTGATGATTTTTCTTCAATCATTGGTTGATAAAAAATCATGAATTCTTTGCACTTCAATTAACATACCGAGATTTTTATAAATTGCCTTCAAAACATTAAGAACATTATATAACATGATCACCCTCTCTTATATTAGCACGTAATTGTTATTAAACAAGGCAAAACTCTCATACAGTAGTGCCACCCTGTGTCAACCAAAGTAATCAATGGATGCCAGAAGGCCAGTGCATAAAATCCCTGTCTAGTGCCTAATCATCCAATATCCCCAGACTTGTTTCTGGCTTGTGGCCTTTGTCAGTGAGCAGCCTTGGATTCTATGGTCTAGGTGCAGTGCTCTCAGATCCAAGTCTCCTCACTGACATAGGCCACAAGCCAGAAACTAGTCTGCGGATATTGGATGAGTAGGCACTAGATAGAGATTTTATGCACTGGTCTTCTGGCATCCATTGATTACTCTGGTTGTCACAGGGTGGCTCTACTGTATGGAAAGTTTTGCCTTGTTTAATAACATTATATAAATTATCTTTTGAACTGGCAAAAATAACACAATTATCAGCATACTATAAATCCAAAATCCAAAAAGTTAAGTTTTTGTTTTCAGTTTTAATCAATTCAGATTAAAAATTCCACCAATCAACCTGCATTATATCTTAATCCTTGTATTATTAAGCTGTCTATAACTAATTCAAAGACATTGAACACATTGTTGTAGAAAGTTCATGTTTTTATTTAACACAGTTTTCATTTAAAATCCTTCAGATTTTTTACCTGTAGTAGTAACATTTTCTCTCTCATTTTTGCCATATAAAAGCTATATATTATGAATAAATTTTGTTGTACAACCAATTAATTTCATATAATGTCATCGATCTGTTGTATTAATTGAATCAAATGCCTTATTCAAAGCAATATAAAATTATTTATTTGTTTCTGATAGTTTTTCTTTGCATTTGCCTGGTAACAAAGATTATATCTATAGTGCTTCTTGATTCTAATAACCATTCATATATAAATGGAAATAATTTATTCAACAAAATACTTGAAAGTACTTCTGCTATAGTGGATTGCCACAAATCTTGCATTTTGTATGGATTATATTATATATGCATATATAAAATATAGTAGGTCTATCTCCTTATAAACTAAAACTGATAAATCAATTTTAGCAAGTTTTTTTTTCACATATAGTACAATTCTCTGAAGAAGATTTAGACTATTTAACTTTATCCATTTAGCATCTAAGTCAAAATACTGCTGTGTCCTTTTGAAATGGAGGAATCACAACATCCCTTTTAAATGAGATATATTTCTATATTAAAAAAGGGGGGGAGCGATATTAATTCAATTTTTTTCAGAAGCAGATGATAAATGTCAATAAATATTGAGAATAGTCTGTTTTATTCATGTTTACATGGAAAATTAAGCCTTTCTAGTAATGTTTGAAAGATGAGAAGTTTTATCTTCATTAAGAATTGCATTATTCATAGTGTCCATTTTACCCCCCTTTCCCCAACTTAGATATAAAATAAATACTCGTTTTTTTCTTCTGATTCAGAAAGTAATAGATCAATTTTATTTTATTTTATGTATAGCATTATTCTTGGGAAAAGGTTTTAAGCAATTTAGCTTTTTTTTTTTTTTTTAGCTATGGATGCATTTTTATGATTCAATTCTGTTTTTAATTAGAATAGTGCATAGATAATTTGGATTATAATGATAATATTATTAATGCATCTATATTGAAATTAACCAAATTATTTTGTCATTATTGGAAAATTTGGGCAGATCATTTGGCCAATAATATTTGAGAGACAATTTATTAAATTCTAAATGAAATTTTAATATGAATTAAATCAAGATTAAATATTAATCAACTTGCTGTAAATAATTATCTTTTCAAATATATAAGAATAACTTGAAAAAAGAGGTTTCTCTGGATGCACAGGAAAATAACTAAAATTAATTTGTTATTGATAAAGTTGGTCAAAGTATTGCATTGATATTGTAATAATTCACTTCATTATAGCAGCTAGCTTTTAGAAGATGGTTGTGCCATTGTACAAAACAATACTAAATTCTGAATGTCCCTTGTACATACTCACTCTATCTGATTTTGGCCCATGTTGAGCATGGATATAATTAGGTGAAAAATTTTGACTGAGTAGATGTAACTAACTGATATACTTTATATTCATAATCCTGATTATAATTTTTATTGACTCACATTTATATGTATTACTAAAAATTGATTGTCTAAGAACAGGACATCAATTATCCATATGTTGATAATTGAAGATTGAAAATGAAATAATCTGTGCATAAAATAATAATAAATTATATTGTGTTACATTATTATGTAATGTATGAAAATATAAGTAGAAAGTTATTTCAGTTTAACAGATTAATAGCATATATTTATTAATGTGAAATTTCTAGATACTTGGATTTTTTTTATTAAGTCAATAAATATATTTAGTTTGTTGACTATCGTTTTATACACTTTTTTGTGGTATTTTTATTCTGATATTGTTTGTATCGATTTTTTGTCTTTTTAAAAAACAAGTACAATACAACTGTATAATATTTGAAATACTACAAAAATACAAGGACCATTTATAAGATATATGAATTTTCTTTTTTTTTTTTTAACAAACAATAAAAAAAAGGATAAAATAGTAAGAAAGATTGCATTTTATAAATAGATAAAATACTATTTAAATAACACATTTTTAAAATAAATGTCTTTTCAACAGTCACTTATAAAGAAAGAATTCTTATTGTTTGCCAAAAAGTGAATGTTTGAACCATATGCTTATATTTGTTTTGCTTTTTTTCTAAATAACCATTGATTGATGAAATACTGAATAGTTAGTTGTATTGGATATCTAATAGAAAATATATAAAACCTTTTAAAAATTTTTTAAGTTTCTTCAGCCCAAGATTTAAATCAAATTGTAGTTAAGGCATAGACATGCACTTTCATTTCATCGTGAGACCTTTTATGTTTTATACTGAGACAAAACTGCTTATATGATAATATTTAAATAATATATTATTGTTCATGCTGGTATTTAAACCAAAGTTAAATATATCAGATGCCTGTTTTAGAATGTTATAAAATATAAAGAAAAAATAAGATTATAAAAGGCCCAATGTTAATATTAAAAATGTAAATTATAAAAAAATTGGTGAGTACAGTACAAGTGCAAAAAGTTGGTCTCCCTTGATTGCCATCTTTCAGTACTTATTTAAGAATAGATTTAAATAGTTTTATAAAGTTAAAATAATTAAATAATATTTATTGAGAATATTATTTTTATTAAAAGAAAGAAATTTGAGAGAAATTGTTCTGCTCACTGTTTACAAATATTACTTTTTATAATACCAAAAATATGAAAAGATAAAATAAATGCCATTTAATAACTATATATGTAATCAGAATTAAATTTATTAAGTTTTAATACAAATCAAAATTATTTGTAAATTAATATTGCAAATTTAAATCATAGTGTATTGGATTTTTATAAATTAAATGTGTGAGTTAATTTAATTCAAAACAAGATAATTATTATGTGTATCTATAATTATCTAAATAAAAAAAAAGCACTTAATTTAAGTATATAATGGATTAAATAAAATAAATTATTTACCAAGCAACAGTGGTTATGTGAGAAGTTGTTATAATATAAATACAGTATAACTATAGTCCTTATTTATTTTTCCATTTCAAATCATCACTTATGTAAATATCTGGAGGAACCTAAAATTGTAGATATAAATTAGGAGAAAATAATTTACTATCACTTCCCAAGCTGAAACCAAAGTTACTGATAGAATACTTATTTACTACAGCATGGAATTGTAAGTACTTTTATAATTTGTCTTTATCTCTAAAATTTTATATCCATCAATAATTTGATAAATATAACAACATGGTTAGCTAGGGCTCTTTTGGATTACAATTTTTTATTTTAGCCTTGTATGTCTGTAACACATGTGAAGGAATCACATCCAGCCAAACTTTCTGTTGTCTAAAAAATAAAACTGGATGTACTATTGTTTGCTGTTATTAAAGATGAAAATGAAATGAAACATAATACAGAGATATATGCATGCACATGTACTGCAACCTAAATATTAAACTATCTTAACTAAATATAATTGAAATGGCTATTAATTGTTGACAAAAAGAATAAGTATTAATGAATAAAGGATTTCTTTAAAAAAAAAAACATTCAACCAATACTACAATAATATAAAATAACTTTGTATCTTTCTGACAAAATGTATTAATTCCAATAATAAACGACCCCTCTTCCTTACATTAAACACCTCATTAACCACACTAATAATAATGAATACCTATCAAGTGGTCAATAAACTGCATAAGCAACCCATATCTAAGCTTTAAACAATCTCCAGCAAAAAAATTTAAAATTTTAAGGCTATTTCATTTTTTTTAATATAATATAACTATTCAGTGCAGATACAACGTATCTTAAACCCTTGTGCCCATTCAGATGGTCACTATATATATATATATAATTGAAATAATAAATTTAACGGTTTACAAACTGTTTGTTACAAACAAACTGTTAAATTTATTATTTCAATTATAATTACAATTTTGTTTTTAATTAACGGTCATTTTATTTATTTTACATATATATAGCATATGATCTAATATAGAATGCATTATAGTGAATAATGATTATATCTGATCCAGAACTTTAGTAAAAAATTAATATTACATAGAAGATAAAAAATTAACAATATAACAAATACAGTTTACCATAGCATAAATTAAATAAATATATCAGTATTAGTAATAAAAAACCAAAACATCATTGTACCTGACAAATTAATAGAACAAACAAAAAGTAGTAAATTTACTTTGACCAGGTGGCCATAATGAGTTATGAATGTAGTTCATGTTAGCTTCATAGCTGAAATCAACAATGTAGTATCCACAGACATTTCCAAAACAATACTAACATTATAGATACATAAGTTAAATAAAATATCCTCTCCACAACACAATGTTCAATAAATTATCTAACAATGAGTAATAGCTAATTAATCTAGTGTTTACTTTAATTGAAAATAGAGCAGTGATAAGATGTGCACATTACACACTGGTTTAAAGATTAAATCAACGTGTATTTCAGAGCATCATTTTAGAAGATGATCCATTTTAGATTTAAAAGTGGAAAATAACTGCAAATTTAACAAATTACAAGCCAAAAATATTCAGAATTAGTTTACAAATGTAGGCCTTTTAAAATATATGTTTTAGATTATATAAAATTTGAATTATCACCAATAATTCATAGACACTTCATGCATTGTGAATAATTTTCTTATAGTTATCAATTTTCCTTAACTGCTAATTTATTTAACATTTATCTAGGATGTTTTACTTCCTCAATATTCAATATCTTGGGGCAGGTAACATATTATAGGCAGGTAAATTGTTAACCAAACTCATAATTTAGAAAGCAATCCAGTTTTATTTTTTAGACAACAGAAAGTTTGGCTGGATGTGATTCCTTCACATGTGTTACAGACATACAAGGCTAAAATAAAAAATTGTAATCCAATGATTAATAGATAGTTGAATCAATGGATTATTTAAAAAAATTAAATAAATTATTAATCATTTTTGTTTAATAGTTAATTAATATTCATTTTTCTTTCAAGTTTGTAAAAGCTATTTATTTTCTTCTTATTATTTTTTTTATCTTGATTTTAATTCTAAAAATCAAAGTGATTTTTTTTTGAAAAGATTTTTTTTGAATATGTAATTAGCTTAGCTAGAAGAGAAGCATGGGAGTAACCTTGTGGAAGGAAATGAACTTTGCTAAAGAGAGCTATTTGACAAAGATCTCCAGTGGAGAATTTGCTTATTATGTAATGGAATTGTAGCCCAAAACAGTGGCTCATTATTGTGAAAGTAAAACCAGTTGCTGAAGTCAATTTGATTTTAAAAAGACTTTGGAGTAAAATTTCGAAAGGATCTCAAGAAATTTATTATGGGACAAGTTAATTTTAGAATGCAGTTCTAAATTTTAAAAAGGTACTCAGTTCACTTTATTCTCCTTAATTTAAACATTTTGAATTAACCCCTTCATAGCTATTGCTCTTTTAAAAATGTATGTTAATAACGTCCAGTCTACATTACTTCACTTAATTGTCATTTTAAATAAGAATAAATTGCATGAATATTATTGTTGTATCATTAACCAACGTGTGTTTTTTAATATATCTGGAAAACACATGCAGAACTATTTTACAAAATATATTTTAATTCTTCACTATTTTCCATGGTATATGTTTTTGTGAGGATTAAACATAAAATTAAGGATATGCATATTTTGATAAATCATGCCATGTTTAAATTCATCATAAAGAGATGACTGTATTTTTTTGTCTGGTATTTCTGGAAATGATATGTATTTTAAATGAAGGAAATAAAATGTGAGCTACTTCAAATTAAGTATTTACTTAAATCGAATGGAAGGATAGAAATGTGGGTAATTTTTGTTCCCTTCGATAAAGATGGAAAATAAAACAAAGTATTATTAATTGAAGAATTACTAAGAAAACATGGTGTCTTAATTGACAATATTAAAGAATAAACCATGCGTATAATAGACTATAAAGTGTCAAATGCTATTCCATAAAAATACTAAGGATAATTGCATATTTAATTTGGAACTACAACGGAGAATGTCTTATATTTTCAGTATAATATAGAAGATAAATTGATTGCTTATATATGATATAGTAACTCAAATAACTTTGTTATGAACATTGGAGATGCTGATTCCTATTTAAGCATGATTATATTTGTTTGGTTATCCTACAGCAGTTTATTTTGATTTAAATTCTATTTGGAATGTGTCCCATATTGTTTCATAAACCTGGAACAGAGCTTTGCAAGTGAACTTTTATTTTTAAGTTACAAAACTAATAACCTTTGTTTCTTTATGTTTTTTTATTGCTTGTCATAATTAATGTATATGATAGGTAGATAGGCTTATTTATTATTATGTTTATTTAAAATTTGGTTATTTTGACCTTCAAGACTGTCTCTGAAGCGTATCCAAATGAGGAATATGCTGGGAAAAATTGATTGTGTTCACATAGGTCTTATTGTTCTTTTACGAAGGTAAAAGAAAGACATATTTTTTAAAATATATTATTAGAGAGGTTTATATTTATTTTGCATACTTTATTATCTCAAAGTGAGAATTTTTTTTTTTTTTTGAATCAATGAATGTATAATAGAAATAGTTTGCAAGATATGAAAGAAAGTTCGTTCGTAATAATTATAAATATTAAATTTTAAAAGTAACCTAAAGTTTATTTTGAATTAAAAGTTATACCTTAATGCAATATTTAATTACCATGTTGCCTGCATAGTGCGTAATTTAGAGTTAATTTTATATATATTTTTATTCACGGGTGTGTGTTTGTTTTGCACAATTATGACATTTGTTTGATAAAGTTCAGTTTGTGAATATTTTATGTATAAATTTCAGATGCTGTCGTATTCTACTGAGTTGAATGGATTGGTATGTTATCTGTATGTATTTATCTGCCAGCGTGTAGTTATAATGTTCCATATTTAGAAAAGCTATGAGAATAGAAAGAAATCTGATTGCGTTATAATGTCTGTAGGGATGAAAGATTTTTCTTATTTAGTCTATATAATAATTTTCCATGAGTAGAACCTAGTTGATATTATATGCGTATGATTAAATGATATTTTGAAGTGATGTTTTCTTAGAGCCTGGTGATGAGGAAAAAGTCCCCACCAATAATGTATTTAGAAGTAGATGAGTTGTTGTTGAAGTATGATTAAATGATGCTTAGGAAGTTATGTGATGTTTTTTTCTTAGATTCTGGTGATGAGGAAAAAGTCCCCACCAAAAGTGTATTTAGAATCAGATGGATTATTGTAGAAGTGTTCAGTAAGAGTTTATCTGCTCCTCATGTAGAATTCCCTTATAATGTATAGTATGTATAATCATGAAAATATAGCTGTGTGTTAATTAATAGGTGACCAGATAAATTGTTAGATTAATTCTTGATGTAATATTAGTGTTTTATTTCATTGATGAATTACAACATTGTCCGAAATAAAATAATTGTATGATATTTTCTTAATGAATGGAGAGTTTATAGAAAAGATTGTTTTATATTATTGCTGCTTTAACGTGCACACACACACATAATATAAATAATATCACGTATATAAAGTATAGAATTATTGAAATTAAAATGAGAAATAAATGCTTTTGAAATACATTACATTCATTTAAATAGAAGTATAAAGTATTGAGATTAAAATGGGAATTAAATATTTTAAAATACAGTGTATTTATTTAAATAAAAGTTATAAATCATCAGAATAAACATGATTTTGTTGTTATGCATGAAAGGTATACGTAATTGAAAGTGATTATTTAGTCAATTAGAGAAAGTTGCTTTGTTGAGAGCCAAATATTATTAATTTGATTTATTTTGTTAATCTAGAGTAATACCCTCTCAAAAGTATTTTTTTTTTTTTGTGCTAATAATATAACATGTTATTTATTTATTGTCATGTAGATGAAACATGTAGGCAAAGCATGTGTTCGAAGTCAGGATATTTAAGTTTTGTTATTAATTTGGTTTGATAGTAGGGATAATCCTAAACTGATGCTCAAAGTTTATTTGATAATTTAAAAATCTGTAAGACAAATAGTCCATTTGTAAATATCATGTTAAACCAAGTTTATTTTATTGTAATAAATGATTTGTTTTAGTTATTTAAAATCTTAAAAACTGTGTCTTGAATTGTTCTTGTGTACATTTGTATTTCCGTTTCCACATTTCCACATTTCATAAATCTATTACAAAATAGATATATTATTTTAGAGTTATAATATTAAATTTGCTAGTGTCTGACAATATTGTATTTCTTAATCCAAACATTATAAAGAGTATTTGCCACTTGATAAACGTATTAGAAATGTTGCCAGGTCAGTATATTTGTGAGATGATGATATGAGATTAAAATACCATATCTCTGTCATTATCTTATTACTGAAACACAGTAAAATATTTAGTCAATTTGTTCATTACATTTTTATCACACTTTAGAAGTCTAATTTATGGGCCAATGTAGTTTATTTAATTCGACTGTGTTTATTAAATTCCCTGAGATCTTATTGTTTATTTCTTGATTGGCATTAAAGTAGATGTTGAGATTATGATATGCCAAGTCATAGAATTGTTTAAGAATATAATTATAGCAAGCTGATATATGTTATACTTGGATGAAGGAGGAAATTAAGTTTAAAGTATATTTTAATAGTCTGTACCAAATAAACATTATGATTCTTTATCATACAATTAATTAACAAAGGGATTTACATTATGTTGAATGTTTTGTAATATTTCTTCTTTTGTTCATTTATTATCATGTATCTTATGAACTGCCTATAGCCTCCCACTGAGCTGAGCTGAACATAAACTCAAATATAGAGTCTCAGTAATAATTTTGTATTATATATTTTGTTATATTGTTCTATTTATTAATAGAACTGGCTCCTGGACATTTCGCTCATGTAATGTATATGAACGGTGTTGGGAGTGTAGGTTATAATATATATATATATATAAAGCAAGTCATATATAATGTGATATTAGTTTTATAAGCTTGTATTTACAAAAATGTAATACAGAAAGCATACCAATAACTCAAACAAGCTCTTAATTGATAAGTGCGGTAAGAGAAAACATTAAAATCTCTATCCAGAACATTCCTATCTCCAGACCAATTGGTTTGAGATTATGGCTTACGTCAGTGAAGAGTTAGAATATTCGGACACTAGATGTAAAATATTAACTCAAAACCCAGCACTTATTTCATACATAATATTTAAGTAGAAACTCTGAAGTTTTCTGACATGAAAATGTCATTTACTCCAGCTATCTAACTTAAATAGTTATATGGGGCTGAACCAAATTCAGATCTACCATATATTAATAGCCACAGCATAGCCAAGACCTTCAAAGTAAAATTATAATAATAATAAAAAAGGAAGTCATATATAACATGACATTATTTTTATAAGCTTGTATTTACAAAAATGTAATAGATACAGAGAGTGTACCAATAGCTCAAACACGCTCTTAATTGATAAGTGCGGTAAGATAAAATATTTAAATCTCTATTCGGAACATTTCTGTCTGCAGACCAGTTAGTTTTGAGCTTATCATTCATCTCAGTGAAAAGCTAGAATATTCAGACCCAAGATCTAAAATATCAATTCAAAACCCAATGGATGAAATTAATCATAAAATTAAACTTGGTTGGAGTGCTTTTGGTAGAAATAACTTGATACTAAAAAGAAATATGCCTATGTGTTTGAAAAGGAAGGTTTTTAATAAATGTCGTTTAGCAGTTCTTACTTATGGATTTGAGACTTGGATACATAATAGAAGAGCAATGCAGAGATATCAGACCACTCAAAGACATAAGGAGAGATTTATGTTGGGAGTAACAAGTAGAGATTGAAAACGCAATATATGGGTAAGAGAACAAACAGCTCTTTCTAATCTAATTGAATTCTGCTGGACATATTGCTAGAAGAGATTATAGTAGGTGGACAACTGGAAATTTAAATGGGATTCCAAGAGATTGTAAAAGACCCAGAAAGAAACCACATGTGAGATGGATATATGAAATAAGAAATTGTGCAGGGGTGATGGGGAGAAGAAAAGCTAAATATCAGAGAAGATGGATTGAACTTAGAGAGACCTTTATTCTGCAGTGGACTGATAATGGTTGATGATGATACATTAACTTACAGTTTATAGTGTAATGGTCAGATTCATGTGATTCATTAATATAATGCAGAATTCGACCACCACACAGAACTGCAGCACCACATAGGTAGCGAAGCCACCCATAGTACTGAGTTCGAACATATTCTATCGGTTCCACAATACAATCTACGAAACAATGCATCTGATGCTACATTAGTAAATATTTGTTTAGGCATGGTGGTCATGGAGATGCAAGAGATTCAAGACTATTTTCGAGTTAGCCAATAATAACATTAATATTAAACATTTATATTTTACAGAATCGAGGACATATTATATTGAATGGGTATCAAATAAATAAAGATGTAGTGGCAGATGTATAGGTTGAAATTATTTATTTAAAATATTTTATACTAAATCATCTAATTAATAATATTTTGTTATACTTAAAATCTCAGTAGCGGTATTTCTGATCCTGTTATATTTTACAAAGATATACATTTATTTATTTAAAATATTTTATACCAAATCATTTAACCAATAATATTTTGTTATATTTAAAATCTCAGTAGTGGTATTTCCGATACTGTTATATTTTACAAAGAGATACATTATTTATTTAAAACATTTTCTACCAAATCATTTAACCAATAATATTTTGTTATATTTAAAATCTCAGTAGCGGTATTTCCGATACTGTTATATTTTACAAAGAGTTACATTTATTTGGCTGTCATAATCTAGTTACGTAAATCCTCCAGCAAGTATTTCAAGAGCATGCCTTTGGAATTTATATCTTTGCAATCTAAGAGTCTAAAGTAGGATTAATAATCATAGTGGCGGACACATATTTACTTAATTAAAGAAGATATTTATTAATTACTGTGGACAGACACTTATTTGAGAGTGAGTTGTGTCACTAATACAGAGATGGAGTTATATATTGAGTAATAAAGTTAATAATCAAAAACACGTGGTACATCTAGAAAGGCGATATGAGAGGGGCAGTACATTAAAACTGTGAAGCCGTGGATGAGTTTAGAACAATGATCTGGCATTTGCCATAGACCCAAAAAGTAGGGTGTCACATAAGCATAATCATGGGCATGTGGTTCATGCCATGATTACTTCCTGACTGCGTGATGGTGTCAAGCCCTACAGGAACATTTATGTCTGCTTGTATAGGGTGACTGGGATTAATTTAAATCCTATAGAATCGAGTATTCAAGGCTTATAATAGGTCATCGCGTCTCTAAAACGTAACACATGTATAATTTACAGACTATTCCATTAAGATTTAATATATTTTATAACTCGGTCCTACATCATCAACATTTAATATAGAACATTTTTGACTCTCAAAGAAATGCAATTTACGGAATTATTATTTAAAATTTAATAAAATATAAAAACAATAGATAAGCTGCATGAGTATAAATATCTAATATGTCAGCCATTTGCTAAGTAGTAGACCCCTTCATTACAATAAATGAAGTATTGAATGCATGGTGATTTATATGAAAATATTAAGTAATTTATAGAAGTAAATATTAATGAGGCTTTGCAGGACATGCATCCACTCTTTCAAGCAATCATGGATTTGCATTTAGAAAATTATGAAGATTTCCGAGCTGACCAGCCAACAGGAGTATATAAATGAAATATATTATAGGTTGCTGGACAAGATGGCAGCCATCTTGATTAAAATCTATATTTAAATTTGACGAGGTCCGGTCAGAAATCTTATAAGCAATCTATAATTAGATAATAAAATGTAAAATTTAGAAATACATACCCAAGAAAAGATAGAATTAGGTAAGCCAGATTATTAAAGAAATTTATATAATAAATTAGTCATTAAATTCATAGTTTTACAATTTTTAGTTTTACAAGTTATATAGAGAGTGAGCTATAGTGTGATTATTATTTAGAGTACTCTAGGTCTTGGGTACATGTACCTGTTTTTTATAAAGCTTTCTGATTCCATGGTCAGTAGCAAATTGTTCATGAGTTCACATAGTAGCAGTTCTTTCCAGCATTAATTCATTTTAACAGCAGCAGCAGCAGCTTTCTGATTGTTTGGGCAGCAAATCCTTCCTCTTGGTTGATTTTGTGAAGGGCACATGTCGAGATTCGCCATACAATATACCATCTTTGGTGGGAGAATAATCTGGGCGCTTTCTACTCAAGCATACTGTGGAGGGTAAATTAATTTAATATTTCTGGAGCTTCTCAACTGATCAAGAGCACAGCTAAAGTCTAACTAAAAAGTTTCTAGAAAATTCAAAATGTCCTTTTTTCTTTGATCTTATCTTTTCACTTTTGTTCTATTTTATTTTTGGATCCACTCATTTGCCCCAAGGAGAATCAATGCATTCTTGTAAGTTTAATTTATCTAGAAAGCTGCATTTTTATTGTTTAAGTTTATTTTTACCTTTACATTTTGTAATTAAAGCTTTTAGGGAATTTTTCTTTTTAATTAATCTATTATCTCTCACCTACCATTACTTTTAAAATTTCAAATACAAAAAGGGAATATACAATTGTTTTTACTTTTACTTAAATTACAATTAATTTCCAAAATTATTTTAAATACGAAATTTAAACACAGCAATAAATAACGAACTTTACAAGTTAAATATATAGTTAAAGTTATACAAAATTATATAACTAAAGAGAAATCTAAACTATATCAATTATTTTTACTTATTGCTTTAAATTTGTTATCGAAACGTGTGTGTGTGTGTTTATGGTGGATTTTACATATATTTATACATTTTTAATATTACTACACACACAATTCGATACCAAAAAGTTTAAATTTGGGTAGGATAGGGTGGTGGGTGAGAGATGATAGAAAAAGGTGAACCTTAAAATTCGAATGCGAATCTTACTGTTTCAATAGTTATATATCTTTATTGTTTGATCATGTCGTTTTGCTACTTATCTTTTGTTTTCTCTACAGGTAGTATCATATTTACCATTTTTTTTATATATTATTTTCTAATTTTTTTCTTTTAAAAGTCTTCTTGTTTATTTTACTTCCTTTTTTTTTCAACACTTCATGTTACTTTATTATACAATTTTTTACATAGTGATAATTTTCGTTTCTTATATAATATTTTATCATATAAAATAATGTTACCATCAATCTCTTTTAAATAGGATAGAAGTAAGTTTTTTTTGTGTTTTTGAATAATAGCTTTATTTTTTTTAATTGCTATCTGTATATACATATACACATGTGGATGTATTCTGAAGATATTATTTCAAAATATATTTAAATACATGTGTTATTTGAATAAACATTTGGCATGGAAAAAAATAAATAAATGGGATTTTTAATTTTGTCTTTTTATTCTGATATATTGTTTCAAATTTTGTTAAGTAACCCAAATTAAAATAAACTTTTTCATTTAGTAATATTGTAATAAATAAAATATTTAATTAATATTTTTAATTAATTGGATTGATTTAGCAGATATTTTTTGATATTAAAACTATATAATTTTTATAGCATTGAATGAAATTAGTATTATTTTTCGTTTATAGAAAGATAAATGTAATTAATATATTGCAGTTTTGGAAATGCCATTCTTTATGCCTAGTTTCTTTTTTACATTATGGTTATAGTTCTATTTTTTTTTTTTTTTAATTATTATTATTACTAATGAATGTGAGTTGTTTTGTAAGTCAAAGGTCTACGTTTTGAAAAAAATTGTAATTGACCAAATTGATTTCTGTATTTTTTCTATTAGAAGTTTCCTTTAGCAAGTTCAGTTGAATTGCTTTTTTATGAGCTGAATTTTCAAATATCTAGGGTTGATTTTTTTTGTAATGCTAAAAGTTTTAAAAAGAAATTAAATGAATAATTAGAAATACAATTCAGCTTACTTTCTTTTGTGTGGTATTAAATCATATAGTTTATTTTAACATGATTTTTTTCAATTAGTTTGACTTTGAAATTAAAAAATGAAAATGGTTTATTTGAAATAACTGTTTTATATTCAGCATGTGTATTTTTTTTTTCTTTCAATTGTGTAACTGAAAGTTTAAACAACTCACTTTGAAAAAGTTTTTGATTGAATTTGTTTTTGTTTTAAAATGAAATTGATATGTTGCAAGTATTTTCTACTTTATGTTAAATTGTTGACAGATCGATTTGAGTTACCTTTTTATTGTTCTTGAAATTCAATCTTCTTTATATTCTGTTTTTTTTTTTTTGTTTTTTTTTTTTTTTAAAAGAAAACTATATATAATTAAACATTTTACAAAATAATAAATATTTTTACAAGAAAGATATTTATGTTTTTTTTAAAGTAAATATACTATGTTATCAAGAAATTAATTAGAAATAATTACAATCAAAATGAAATTAATTAAATGATTATAATCAAGATGATTGCAATATAATAATTACAACTAGAAGTTAATCTTACTTTATTATAATTAAATAATATATATATATATATATTCAAATTCCTTTCTTTAAAATTAATTTGATTAATGTATATATAAATAAGTTTTATTTTAGTGTTACATATTAATGTATATTCATTTCTTTGTCCAAAAGCAATTACAGTAATTAAAGTCTTCTGGTTAAATGGTAGATAACTTTGCTTATCAGTGATTGTTTTTAAATATCTCATTGTTTGCTATTTTTCTTAACTTTATTTATTTTTAGTATCACAATTTTAGAAATATTCGTTATCAGTAGTGAGCTTTTATATTATTTGAGTCTTACATGATAGCTTATATGTGTTTTTAGTATTTTTAGTTTGTGATAAAGCTGTTAAATAACTTGCAAAATGCATATTCACAGGCAGACATTTATTTTTGTATCTAATTGGTTTTTGAAATATGTATGAAAGTGGAAATGTATGAAAGTGGCACAATGGAAAAAAAAACATCATAAAGAGTTTTCAAAATGAATGTATATATATATATATATTAAACATTAAAAGCATAAAGCTTAACTAGTCAATAAATAATTAAAATCACTCCAAATTTACAACTCAACCAGACTAGCCAAGAAAATAAACTCTAAAACACTACTAATGGTTTCACTCCTACAAGAAGACTTCTCAAGTGTAAAGAACTATAAAATAATAACATATTTAAATGATACATTGTCCATAATTACATTTATCTCCCATATACCCTTAATATTAAAAGAATTTTTAAATAAGTTAATCTTTATTATTAAAAAATTATGATTCTGAAATAATTAATTTATTTAAAAATTCTTTTAATATTAAGGGTGCATGGGAGGTAAGTGGAATTGTGGTTAAGGTTTGGTTTAAATATGTTACTTTGTAGTTTTTTATACTTGAGAAATCTGCTTATAGCAGTGAAACCAGTGGTAGTGCTTTAGAGTTTATTTTCTAGGTTACTTTGGTTGAGTTATGAATTTGGATGTGTATATATATTTCTGCTAAATATTATCTTTCTATTTTAAAAAAATGTTTAAAGACTTCTTAATGTATAAATAAATTTTCATACCTTGAAAATGTTTTTTATCTAAATTTGTTTTATTTTACTTGAGGAAAAAATGAGGCTAAATACAATATATAAACATATGTGACACAATCATAAGCATATAAGATCTAGACAATTAATATTTAAAAAAGTTTAAGAGCATATTGGAGATTAACTTGTTAGTTTAAGAATTTGGAAATATTCTTTAATTTTTCTTTTCATGATTGAACATATTGTCAATTGAGTTAACTTATATGAATGATGGATTAAAGCAAAAGATTTGCCATACTTAGTCTTGATCACATGGAGATTATGAAACCTTGATTTTTTTTATTCATATGCTGTTTTTTTATTTTTATGAATTAATACAGCTGAATTTTTTTCACCAAAATATAAATGTGCTTAAAGTGATAGCACACATTTTAACATAAACTGACAAGACACGACTTATCAACACTTGCAATATCTCAAAACATCTCTGCTCAAGAACCAACCAACTGTGATGATGAAAATGGACATGATTAATGTCAGAGGTGGAAAGAGTCAAATGTCTAATTGTCCACGAGAAAGAGGAATCATTACATTAAAGCATGCACATTTTTTATATATGTATATATTGATAAAAAACAAAATTACAAAATTTGTACAGAATAGCGAATTGTACGGAAGTAGAATGTATGAAAGTAAAGAATCATCTGTATTCTCTATTAAATAAAATATTACCACTCATTTTTTTATATTTTTTAACATATCCATATAAAAATAATAAAATATGACAGGGAAAACATGTTTAATACAAAATACCCGTCTTCTAAAATGTGTTAATTTTTTAAATTTAAAAGATAAATAATTTATTCCCTCATTGCAGATTCAAAGTCTATTAAAATAGAAAAAACAGACAGCTCATTGTTTATATTATTAATTTATTGATATTTACTGAACATCATCATCATCATCATTATTATTATGATGATGATTCAAAGCAAATTTTATTATCAAATAAGATTACACATTACATGAAAAATTATTTTTAATATTGGTTTAATCCCTGATTCTGAAAGTTACCTCACTCAAAAAAGTAAAAATAAATAAATAATTGTTATGATGATTGATCAACAGTGGGATTGCATTAGCTGATGTTATTTTTTTTTAACTTATTGTTTTAAGAGTACTAATTCCAGTCCTTGTCATAATGCTGAACACATTTTGAAAGAGACCATGTTGCCATGAAAATGCCTTGTGATGCAAAATACTGTCTTTAACCTTGAGTTTTTTTTTTAATTTGTTGTAGTATGAGTTAGGGTATTTTTTTGGATTGCTTCCAAATGCGAATGTACAATGGATGTGCCAGTATGTGTATAAGCTGAATGTGGCTCACATATTATTGTTATTGCTGTTTTTCTGTATGCATCTAGTAGTTTATCTATTATGTTACCAATTTGTCTATAATTGTTCTGCAATATTAGTCACACAATTGGTTTGTGTTTCTTCCTCTCTGTGACATAGCATACATAGTGGTTCAATATTTGTGTAAAAGCTTTTGTAATGAATAAAATATTTTGTTGGTAAGGCATTCAGGTTAAGTTTGATGATAAAATAAAAAAAAATTTGGTTCGCAGCACCATCTTTTGAACTTATTTAACAGTTGGCCATTATTTATTCCCAGTACTATGGGTTGGTTATTTGCTGCTTTGTCTGGAAACAGCAGATTTTGTATTTGCCTATATGTGTTTTTATTTGTGGAGGAAGCTGATCATTGGGTGTAATTTCTATTATTACCTGTATTTCCAGAAAACAACTCAGATATTAAACAGTCACTCTTTAAAGTAACTACAATAACTATACATCATTCATACATCAACCAGCATTATCAAAAAGTAAAAATAAACATCAATCCAAGTAAGTATGAGTACTACTCAAAACCCCATTCTTTGTCATGAATGATCTACAACTAAAAATCAATACAATAAATCAATAAAATCAACAGTCCATCTTGTGGCTGAATTTGAACAATAAAAAATATAAATCAACAATCAACTTTGGGACTGGCTTGGAAATGGGTCTTCTGTAGACCAGGCTAACTATTGTGTCTTTGCCAGCTTGGGCAATTATTTAAACATAACTTGGATGCACTACTTAAGTGCTAATCCATTATAATACATAACTAGAAAATCTAAGCAATAATGCTGGGATATTAAAACATCCTGATCATCATTAATGTTCTGGCCACTTAAGTACCGTTAATGTACTAGCCAACTATAAACTTATCTTTTTAATGAGATTAAACTAAAATTAAAGGTGGTGCGTGGGCTTTAAAGAATATAATCTTATGCGTCAACCAGGATGATGATGATTGATCAATGCTGGATGCCCCAAAAGCTCTAAGTACACATCCCCATTTATATATTCATCCCGTGCATGAATCTAACTTAGAGAACATAAGCTATATCACTGTAATGTGACAAAGAAATGATGATTTAATACAATTTTAACAATTAAATACAAGTTTATTATCAACAATAAAAAATTGGTATTATGGCTCTTCCTGTATCAATTAAACCATCTGATTTTGATTAACATACAAAATTCAAGTTACTATATGATGGTTTATTTATATATGCACCCAGACGTGTGATTTATAGCATACAATTAATATATTAACACAAATTCAATTTTTTCAAAATAATAAATCACATCAATTTTTACCTAAATGGGTCTATCTGACATGCATTGATATATAAATGTACACAGAGAGTGCAGTACATTTGAGAAATGGACATATTTGAATGGTTATACAATGATTAAAATTTTACATATATGAGTGTGCTTGTGTACATGCACACTAAATTTTACCTATTTAAACTTGTTACAATAATATTATCTTTTTCATAATTAATTCAATATTGAAAGTATATAGAATCATGTTGCTTAATTCTTTCATAAAGTTTAACATCCATTTTTTTTAACAATTAAATACAAGTTTATTAATAACAAAAAAAATACATATTAAAATCTGCAAAATCAGGCTTCTGATTTTGAATAGTATACAAAATTATATACACAACTAAAGTTATTACATTGATTTACAATATTTCTTAATAAGTTTCTCTCTCTCTCTCTCTCTCTCTCTATATATATATATATATATATATATATATATATATATATATATATATATATATATATATATATATATATATATATATATATATATATATTATAACCATACATAGGTGTGTGTTTTATGATAAATACATTTCAGTTGATATTCTATAATGACAAAAAATGATTAAACTTTACATATATGCTCTATTTTAATTTGTTACCATAATATTATATTTTTCTAATTAATTCCCTTTGGAAAACATACAGAAAATTGCACACATGTATGTGTGTATAAACAAAATATAGATATAATTTAAAATCAGTTATCAAATTCTATTACAGTTTTTTTTATTCTTATAAAAGAAAAGTATAGCCAATTTTTGAGAGGTTAGAAAACTTTTATCAGGTTAACCCTTAATTAATTAGAAATGTCTTTAAATTTAAAAATATAGATTTAAAATGTGTATTAAATGAATTATTTTAAAACAACTCACTTTTGTATACAAGTTTATCTGTACTTCTCTGCATATAGACACAGCCGCATATCTTTCTCTTGGTCGAGCTGATTTTTTATTCAATCCAAGTAATTGTCATCATCAGGTAAAAGTATATAATTCAGGTATGGTTCACTTTCTTCCTTCTGCAGTTGGTTCCACTTAGACTTGGATTTGGTAAGCTTCAGGTCAGTAAGTTGTTTTCTAGAACATTTTTAAGGCTATGAATTTCAACACAAAAAGTGGGTCATTTTCCTCCATATGAATTCAAGCTCCATTATTGTCCTGAAGAGCAGCTACTTCCTTGAATTCTTACATCCTCATGGTAATTCTCTATATAATTCTACTAGCCATCTCTGCAGCTAGATTTACTGTAGTCATTCTCTGCTACAGTTACAAACTCTTCACAAAATACTTTAGCCAACTTTGCATCTAGTTCTGCAATTAGCTCTTCTGCTAACCACTTCTCAGAAAATTAAAGCCAAACTGACTGATATTTTTTCAGTCCTTTTTATAATCTTGGTTTGTCAGGTGATAAAAACATAGTGAACTTTAATCCTTTGGAATTTACATACATGTTTTTACTCAGATAATAGAAATTTAGAAATTAATTAAAAGATTTCAAAAATAGACATTTTTACAATTATCAGAAAACATGCTTATTTTTAAATTTCAAAATCAGAGTTACAAATAATAATATTTATTAAACCTTTTTAAAATATTTATTTCATAATGACATTTTATTTTAAAGCCAGAATTATTTAACCTTTTATTTTTTATTTTTATTCCCACTAAATTTAGAAAATATCTACAAAAATTTATGTCTGTGTTTTTTTCTACTTTTCCTTTACTTATATATATATATTGAAACAGTAAGATTCGTATTCGAATCTTAAGTTTCACCTTTTTCTGTTGTCTCTCACTGACCGGTCTATCCCGCCCAAATTTAAACTTTTGGTATCGAATTGTGTGTGTAGCAATATTAAAAATGTATAAATATATGTAGAATTCAGCATAAACAAGCACACATTTCGATCTCAAATTAAAGGCAATAAATAGGGATAAAATAATATAATTTAGATTTCTTTTAGTTATATAATTTTGTATAATTTTAATCATTTATTTTGGATTATAAAGTTCGTATTTATTGCTTTGTTTAAATTTCGTTTAATAATAATTCTAAAAAAATCTGATGTAATATTTAATTAAAAGTTAAAATAATCTTATGTTCCCTTTTTGTCTTTGAAATTTAAAAGCATCGGTCAGTGATAGATAATAGATTAATTAAAGAAAAATTCCCCAAAATGTAATTAGTAAATGTAAACAATAGAACGGCAGCCTTCTTTATAATTAAAACCAACAAAATGCATTGATTATCCTCAGGGCAGATTAAGTAGAACCTAAAAATACCTTAACAAAAATGTGAAAGATCAAGATAAGAAAAGAGGCCATCTTAGACTTGCTGGAGTCATTCACTTAAACTTTAGCTTTGCTCTCGATCACTGAGAGTCTCCAAAATATAAAAATAAATTGTTCCTGCCAAGGTATGACCGAGTAAAAGCACCTAGATTATTCTCCATCGGGAGATGGCCTATCGGATGCCGAACTTTCCATTGCGCGTCATAAATTTACCATGAAGATCTGCTGCCTGAAATAAATGAGAAAGCTGCTGCTGCTGTTAAAATAAATGAAATGCCTAAATACAAGAAAGAACTGCTAATCACAAACCTTTTGCTACTAAACTAATGGAATCAGAAAACTTCTTATAAAACAGGTACCTGTCTGCGTTCAAACTCTAGAGTACTCTAATAATATGCTATAGCTCTTCTTCATACTACTTATCTAAATTATAAAATGTAAAAACTACCATATGTATAACTAAAACTGAATAATTAACTTAATGTGTAAATTTGTCTAATAATCTAGCTTACCTCATTCTATCTTTCTTGAGTACGTATTTTTAAAATCTACATTTTATCTATATTTATTATTTAATTATTGCATGCTCATAATTGTTTCTATTTTCAAAGTTTAAATCTATGATCGCTTGAAACAGTGAATGCGTGTCAAATTTTCATTTATATTTACTTTCATAAATAACTTAACTTTTATATAAATCGACACGCATTCAATGCTTCGCAAATGGCTGGCATATTAGTTGTAATCATTCCCACTTTAGATATGTTTTGTATTTATTAAATCTTAATGAATAATTCCATCAAATTACATATCTTTGAGAGTCGCAAACGTTCTTTAGTAAATGTTGATAATGTAGGGCCGAGTTAGAAATCTATTTAAATCTTATCATAATCGTTTATACATTATACGTGTGTTACGTTTTAGAGACGCGATGACCCATTCCGCCGTGAAATTTCCAGATTCTTCAGGGTTGAAATTAACCCCAGTCGTCCTACACAAGTGGACATAATGGGTGCTCCCGTAGGACTTGACGACGTCATGCAGCCAGCTGGCAAACTGCAACACGGACCGCTTGTCCCTGGTTATGCTTATGTGACATCTTACTTCGTCGGGCCGATGGCAGAGACCAGCCCGACATTCTTATAAACTCATTCACGGCATTGCAGTTTCGATATACTGCCATTCCATATCGCCTTTCTAAAGCGTACCACGTGTTCCTTTACTTAATTTTATTATTCTATATATCACTCCGCCTCTGCATTATCTTCATAATTCACTCTCAAATAAATGTTTGCCCTTAGTCATAAAATAAAATATTTTAATTCAATAAATATATGTCCGCCGCTACTCTTAAATCTTACTTTAGACTCTTGCATTGCAAAGGTATAAATCCCTCCAGGCATGCATTAGAAATACTTACTCGAGAATTTTAGGTAGCTAGATTACGCCTTCAAATAAATGAATTCCTTTTGTAAACAAATAAATAAATGTATTCTTTAAAATATAATCATGTCACAAATCCCGCTACTGAAGCTTTTAATCCATAAAATATTGTTAGTAAATGATCTTATTAAAATGTATTAATAAATAATTTTAAACTATACGTCTGCAGTTACGTTTCATTTATTCCATACCCATTCTATATAATATTTCCTCGATTATATAAATACGAATGTTTAACTAATATTAGTTTGATTATTGGCTAACTCGAAAATAAAATCATGAATCTCTTGCATATCCCTGACCACCGTGCCTAAAGAAATATTTACTAATGTCGCAGCAGATGCATTGTTCCATGGATTGTATTGTGGAACCGACAAACTATGTTCGAACTTAGTACCACGGGTGGCTTCGCTATCTCGATGGTGCTGCTGTTCTGTGTGGTGGTCGAATTCTGCATTATGTTTACGAGTCACACATTTTCTGACTGTTACAATATATATATATATGCCTTTACTTTATATATATATACCTGGGCCTTGTTTATGCGGATTATTTTAATGCAATTTTGAAGTTATGTGATTCATGTTTGTTCTTAATATCTTTCATATTTCACTATATTTATTAGATATCAAGAAATTTAAATCATTAGTAACTTATTTTCACTTGAAATACTTTTTTTTTCAAAAATATAATGTTATATTAACAGTATGGCTTGAAGCTGTATTTAGAATTTTAGCTTCTATGTAAATAACCTATTTTTACTAATGAGTAACTAATAATAATAGATTTATATTTACATATAAAAATATCGCAATAAATATTGAAAAAAATTAAACTTTTAAAATGTATATTTTGTTATATATAACAGAAATAAATAATGTTTTAGATTTTTAAAATAAAAAACGAAGATTTTATAAACTGAAAATAATCTTTCTAATGATAGTGTTTTGATTTCGATCTCATTTTTTTAATATAGAAATAGAAAACCATTAACACAGCATAAGACTGAAAGTGGCGCTAGTTGTACATCACATCACGAATAAAAATAAAGTGGTTAACAGGTTTCTCTGGGCATAATTGCTGAGAGCTTCTTGACTTCATTTAAGGAGCAGATACAATACATCACATCACATCTGATTTCTTTCCAGTTTACAAATGAACGCTAGCAGTAATGATTAAAATGTGTATGAAAAATGTAAAATTAAATATTGTAGTTAATAAAAAAAGTTTTTCTTGTATTAATTTTTTTCAAATATTTTAAATTTTTTATTAGTCATACTTTATTTGCTTATTTTTTTAATGCAAATTTTAAAGTAATTTTTCTTTGTTGCTTTGCTTTTATGTGAACTGTGAAAATTACAGACCTTATCCCCCATTTTTCAAGGTAAGTTAAGTCTATTTTTGTGCAATTGTTTTTAATGCGGGTTTTCTGTGGAACCTATCTACCGCATAAAACGAGACCCAGGTGTATATATATATATATGTGTGTGTGTGTGCACACACACACATATATATATATATATATATATGTGTGTGTGTGTGTGCACACTATATTATTGTGTGCTATGAAACTCAACTAGCTACAATGTATATATATTAGATTAAAACATAAAAAAAATAGATTATATAAAAAAGAACAAAAAACAATATATTAAATTTGTGGATACATTTGTTGTTTAGAGATTAGTGTCTATACTCATAATAAAACTCAATAATTTTTAATCTTTATATTTTTTTTATCTCAAGTGCCTGTTAATGGAAATGAAAACATTTATAATTTTGTTAATTAATTTATTATGTGCCAAGCACATATATATTTTGTTCTTTCACAAAGCTGATGACCAAGCATTGCAGTAAGTAAAAAATGGTAGAATAGTAGATCATAGCTTTTATTTAGCTAGAAAATGAGTTTTGGCTCTTGAAAACATAACTACCAATAATTAAGTATACACATATGTGTAAGTATGAATCATAAATTCAAGAGAAGGGGGAAAAAGGTAGTATAACAATAAGTATTCTATAACAAAATGAATAAAATTCATCACAGAATTTATTATTTAAATATAACTTTATTATATTATTTCAATCTATGCAACCGTTGCTTAGGGTTTAAGTGTATCCAAACTTATTCGTATTTCATTTAAAATTAATAACTGTATATTTATTTTATTTGTTAATAATTCAAGTATAATGTTAATGAACACAAAATTCAAACAAAAGAAATTGAATTAATTACAGATATCATAAAAACAAGCAGATTAATACATGTGTTTTATAGTCATGAAATTAACTATAAACACTGCAGTATTACATACACTATTATCTAAAAATAATTATTAATTATCATTGTATTATTATTATTATTATTATTATATAAATAAACATGTGAATAAATACCAAAAAAAAAAAAAAAATAGAAAACTTTTTTATTCAAAGATTAAAAAGAAAGCACATGGTATAGGAGGAAATCATGTCAATGAAATTTTGAGAGATGTAGATAATTTAAATCCATTGTAGGATTGAAGTTTGAAAAGTCTAAGAATGCCTATACTTTAAAAGAGATTTTGATCTATAAAAATCTCTAGGAATACTTTTTTTTAAAATTTTTTATAGATTATTAGTTACATTTTAAATTAAAATATATCTGTGTATATTTTTATTTGTTTTACATTTGAGGAGAATGGCAAGTATGTATATATTTTTAAACATATAACAGTTTATTGTACTTTTTTTTGTTATTTTGATAAAAGAAATGTTATTTACTTATTTATGATTAATATTGAAATTACATTTAAGATGATAAATATCATAATTTAAAAAAAATCAGTTAATGATATGTCATTTGATATGTGTTATTTATTTACTATTTTATAAAGCTCATATTTGTTTTGGAAACTATACAATTCCAAATATTATTAAATTATATATATATATATATATATATAAAGAAGTATGAATAGAAAATGCACAAAAAGTAGTCATATATTTTAAAAAGTGAAATTATTGAAAAATGCTTAGAACATGAATAGCTGAGGGATTCTTAACATTTAACAAAAAGTTTGCTTTTATTTAATATATTTAAATATACTTTCTGATGACTGCAATAAATATATGCTAATCTTCTAGAAGGTGTTTAAATTCAATTTCAAAATAGAAATTTAATTTCCATATAATTAAGGACTATATCTCACTAATATTATCTTGATATTTCAAAACTGCTAAATATTATTCCATTTATTAATTAGATCACTGCTATTATCAATATTTTATATAGTAAAAAGCTTTTCCATTAATTTAAGTGATTGCTACTCATGTTGATCCAAATCATGACAAAATGTTAGTTAAACTAATACATTATATTTCATTTCAGTGAAACTTCCAGTATACTAATGTGAGGTATACTTGTATTGTGGAAATATTCTATCAAAATAATAGTTTGATTATATTATTTTTGTAATGGATTTTTACAAAGTCAACATATATAGATGCAAGCAAACATGAATACATTGCAAACAAAAGGATTTCAGTATAAAGTTCCTTTGTCAGTACTTATTATTCAAATTCTCATTTGAGTTTAAATATTTTTCAGATAATTGAAGAATTTCTAAACATTTACATAATTTTCTGGATATATCATTTCTGTCTAATTTAATTACCCAACTAATATTGAATAATGAATAGCTATGTAGATGTTAACATTGAGAAAATAATCTTTGGTTTAAGTGAAATGTATGGCTGTCACTGTAACAGAAACATGATTGTGTTATTATCTAGTTTTAAAAACATTTGAGAAGGTGCATTATAACTAGAAATATTTTATAAAATTTTTGAAACAAATTAGAGTAGTTTTTAAATAATATATTGTTGTTTTATCCATCGAATATTTATGTTTTTATACAAAAAAAAAGTATTCATTTTTTTTTCTTTGTCATAATTCATTTTTCTTTTGTTTACAATTCTATAGATATTTTTTGGGAAAGGAATTATAATGTTTATTTTTCTGAGATTTGTTTTTTCAATCAAGTTTTTATTATCACAATTCATTTCATTTTTTTTGTTTTATTATAATATAAAGTTTTCATATTAAGAAATCATAGATTTATACTTTATGTGAAAAATTTATAATTGAATTGCTGTAGTGAATAAAATTTCACTATCTAATATATTAATCATCTTTTGTTAATCAGAGAAAATCAAAACTTGGTAAATAATTTTCTTTTTCTTTTTTCCCCCTCATTTGTTTTATTGACAAATATAATGAATTTTTTCAAATAACATAAATGCAAAGCTTTTCTTTCCACATAATTTATTAAGTTAGCTTTCGAGTAAAGTTATTGATATGCCACAAAAGGAAGCTGTCCGTGTAAAATACATAATATGGAAATAGAAGAATATATTATTTTGTCATTTCTGCTTTTATTATTTGAAAAATTTCTCTGTCAATATTTTTAAATATTTTCAAAAACATATCAGTCAAAAAAAACAAAACAAAACAAAAATATATCAGGAATAACTGAAATATGATAAAGGGATACTTTATGCTTGTTTCTATGGTCTGTTATTATTAATCAATGTGTGTGTTTAAGTGTTATATATTATTTTTATTTAGATATTTATTTTACTTTAATATAGGAACATTTGTTTTGGTTATGTTAATAACAGTTTGTTTTAAACAGATGTTAATTTCGGATTTAAAAGGTAAAATTTTAAAACAACAACAACAAAGATTTTAATTTCATTTAAAGTGAATTTACTTTAATTATTGCATTTTTCAATTTTCTTGTGACATTTTATTTTCAACAATCTCTTAACAGTACTTTACCTCTAAATATGTTTATTTAACAAATTCATTATTACTCTTTTATCAAATCTTTGATTTTATATTAACAGTTTTTTAAAAACAATGTGAAATGTATATATATATGAAAAAAATCCTGATTTAATAATATTTTTTTAAAAAACCACTGAAGTAAAATATGATAAAAATACTTATTCTAAAATTCAAGTATAATCACATTAACTGTTTATACTTCTATAAGGAACATAATAAATGTAATAAGTGCTTTTATAAGCAACTATGGAGAAGCTTGTTATTTCTATAAATTAAATATGGCTATCAATCAATCTATTATGGGGAATCCCAAGCATCCTTGTCTCCACATCTCTCCCAGCACCAATACATAACCCAAGAAACTCAGACAAACCAGAGCATATCTCTATATTCCTTGATCACCAAAAGGCAACTGGACATCAATTTATCCCCTGTATGCAATCAAAAGAAATAATTCAAAGATAGGGAGGCTTGCTATGTAGCCAATAATAGGAATGCTATCAACAGTTGAGATTCATTCTTCATGCTCTCCAAAAATGGATGCTCTAATTTAAATATTTAACATTGAATTTAAATAAATTTAAATTTCTTCAAATATATACACTTACATGCATCTCTCCATTATTATTCTATTTTGTCTTGGTGTGAATATGAGAATGCCTTAAGTTCTCAAAAGTGCTAAGCCATATTTAATTTATGGAAATAACAAATTTCTCTATAGTTGCTTATAAGGCACTTATAGCACATTTATTAAATTCAAGTATAAGTAATAATACTATTTACTATATTTTGTTTCTAATTTTGCAATGCATGCTAATTATGCAGATGTTAAACGATAAGTTGCTGAATTTATTATGTATGTAGAGGATAATTATTTCATTCTATGTATATACTTTTATAGATAAATAACTATACATCATTATCTCTCATGCAATGGAGAACATTTTATATAACTATATTATCTTATTTATATTGTTTTATCATATCACCTGTCATTAAGAGAATCTTTTTTTCTTTATTCCCCTCCTTTAGTTGTAGTATTTGCATTTGTCTCTGTATGTTCTGAGATATTGGCATTAAGTCTGTTTTGTGTTTGGTTTCTTTTTGTTGTATTTGGGTGAAAAAACTACATTGCTTGTAGAAAAAATAATGGGGTGTTTTAAGGGATAATATAATGCAATGCTATTTTCAGTGATTGCATTATATTTAGGGGAAGAAATATTTTAGTAATATTTTAAAAATTTGAATGAATTTTTTTTATATTAAAACTGTCAAAATAAAAAAGTGTTTGTTCACTTTGAAATTCTTAAATAAATTAACCTTTAATCAATACCATATTAAGAATGATTTATCTTCTGTATACTATAAAGAATATTCCACTAAATTAGGCACAATGACAGGTTTTGTTGATGATTGTCTCTATTCCATTATATGTACTTCATGAATGAAGAAACATTTAGTGTTCATCATCTAAATGAAACTCAGTTTTTTAATAGTATCCAAGACCTTAATTCATGTGAGTATTGTCACTATATAAGTCAAAATTTGGTCTGTGGTCCCATTAACACACTGCTTATCTTAACTTATCCTGAACATTAATATATTCTTATCTATTTACTTTTAGATATGAATATTTTGTCTTATGGTCAGATATTAGATATCAAATTGTACTTTAATGTCTATAAAATTTAGTCTTTACTGTAAATTTTTAATCACCATATTAAATTTTTATTTGGTGTCTTCTCAGTAATACTTCTATTTTTTATTTGATTATATATGTCATTCATATAATCTCTAGTATAAAATATGTAATTGAAATGCTTCAATTTCTTTCTATTTGAATATTGCATTCATGAATGGTAAGAAAGAAAAGTCACATTGAATGAAATTTCAAATTCTCTATTTAAAAAAAAGGGACGTGTTTGTATTTTTTTCACTTTTGTCTTGCTGCATTCACTACCAATTTTAGACTAATTTCACTTTTTTTCATCACTCAGGTTAATTTTTTTTATTAGTTTAATGATGATACTAGATGTATAATTTATTATTCATGTTAAATTTAAATTCAGTTAACTGGTAGTTTACATTATGGACATTATTATATTTTAGATACTCAATGAATTTGGGTATGTTTGTCTGGTTTATTTTTTTTAAAAAGTTTCTTTATGAATTTTTACATATTTTTATTTGCTATATATTTATCATGATACAGATTTTATATTCATTTCCCGTTTTTTTTTTTTAAAAACCCAACAACTTAATCTATGGTAGTATTTTTTGGATTAATATAATTTTTTTCAGTTTTGATATTGTATAAATATTAGTTTTTCTTAACTGTATAAATTTATTTTAGTATAATAATATTTGTGTATCAATCTAAATAAAATACTCAATCTAGAATTGAATTTAGAAATGATTGCTACTATATTTATATAAATTATGTAATTAGATAAAATGTTGTGTAGTCATCTGTTTTATCATGATGTTTATTTTCATTTTTCTTTAAGAAGTCTTGCATGTTTAACACTCTTATTGAGATTTAGTCTTTTGAGAGTGTCTATCCTAAGAAATACATCTTGAAAATCTTGGTACTGAATTATTTAGAAAAGTTATTCACCCATATTTTATAAAATCAAGTTTTGGCAATCTGATATCTTGGTTTAAATCTTTTTACTTTATGTTATTTTTCTATTAGCTGCTAAATAGAAAGTTTTGAATCTATTTTGTAAACTTTTAAATCTTGACATTGAAAGGATAGTATCTTAGTTATAATCATCAATTTATTATATCATTTTATAAAGGAATAAGTAGTGTATATGTTATCAAATATTTTTTGTTTTTTGAATACTTTAAATTTGAGTTATTTAAACTTTAAATCATTTTCTGTTAGAAATACCAGTTGTTTAATCATCATATTTTACTCATATTTTGAATACAATTGTTTACTGTAATAAATTTTTAGTCAGCTTTTTATTGGCAGGAGTTGTTTTTCAAATCTTATTATCTGCTATACATTATTTTGTGCGTATATATGTGGATTTGGTGGGGTGGATTCAAAGTTTTGGAATATTTTATTCAAGTTATTTTCGTTCTTGTATTCATTTTCTTTTACACTTTCAGATTATTGTAATAATTATTACTCATGTTTTTTTTTTTTAGTTTAAAAAATTAACTTTAATTAATTCCTTATTTGAAACATGATTTTTATTCTAATTTTATTAATAAACAATGCCATACAAATTAATTATAATAATCGTTAAAGCAAGTCATATATAACGTGAGATTACTTTTATAAGCTTATATTTACAGAAGTGTAATACTTATCAATTAAGAGCTTGTTTGAGCTATTGGTACGGTCTCTTTATTGTTATTAAATTAATTATATATGAAGTCATTATAACAAATTTCTAAATTATATCCAAAGTTGTAACAACTTTGATGATCTGGCTGTCATAGTAAATAATTTATTTATTAAACAGAATTAATTATTTAGAAATAATTTTGCTGAAAATTTTTATTTCAGTTTTACTCCCCTTAAATTTTATCCATTTAACTTCTGAAAGCAACATTGAATAATTTGTAATTTTGTAACCTAGATTGTAATGGGAATGGACTGTTGTGCCACATTACAAAATTTTCCAAAACAATATTTGATTTCAGGACTTTTTGTGGATGCTAAAATTTAAAAAATAAGAGTTTACCTATATGATATATTAACACATATATAGTGCAATTTTTTTAAAATATGTGTATGTGCAGGATGTATATTTACTATAAGAGCACTTAATTAAAAAAAAAACAACAACATAGACAACTAAAAAAAACCCATTAGCAAAAATAATTAATAATAAGTAGACAAATTATAATTAACATTTTGATAATAAAATTAATACTCAATCTTTTTTTTTAAAACAACAACAACAACAACAATATGAAATTCTTTATTTTCTAGTTTGAAAAGACAAAAGAAAAGAACAAACTAAAGACGAAAACCCCTTTTCTTCTCTTTTTAATTCATAGATAAGTACTATAAAATTCTTTTTTACTACAATTTTAACTTTCAAGTTGTACATTTTTGCATATATTCACTGCACAACATTCTTTTTAGATAAATATGTTAATGACTTTGAATAATTTATTAGGTTTTATTAAAGATTAAGATATTTATTTTTATTAAATTGTATCACATTGTATTATTAATTTATTTTTGTCTCTCTTTTCTTAACATGTGTAATATAAAATAACAATTTTACTACATATTACTAAGGATATATTTGATGGTTTATGATGATGGGAATTTAATATTAACTCTATATTGGTCTATTTCATCATCTAATATTAAATAGTGAATGCTTTTAGAAAAATTCAAACTTTATTTAAACTTTCCAAGGTCATTTAACTGTTAGTGATAGCACACAAGTTAGTATATAAAAGAATGTTTTTAATAGTATTCTTTTTCTCTTCTTTAGGTGTTTCTGGGCATACCAGTGACCATTTTAGTATGGAATTTAAAAGTAGATATTTATTTTAGAATATAAGTTTTAAAGTAATGGTCTAACTAACTGAGCTATTTTGCCAAAGGCACCAGTCATTAGAAATTTTATATAGTCTATGGGGATCCTTCCAATTGTACTTAAACATTATGTATTATCATACTTGATTGACATATAGGGTTATTAGCCTTTGTTATGTGAGCAGTTCCATTGAATTTTCTTCTTTATACTTTTTTTTACCCTATGTTTTTTAATATAATCTGCTATTTTAGATACAACTGTTTTCTTTTTTTTAATCATCAGGTTGTGCTCTTTCAATTGTTTTTCAATGGGATGACTGGTCTCATCAATGTACATTATTATATATTCTCATGTTATTTTAGATGGTTTTTTTATTTTTCACCAATTCAGGTTTTTATAGATTTTAGAATTTCTTGTAATGTGATATTTTTTCGGAAAGCTGATTTGATGTTATATTGATTGCAGATTTTCTTTAGTTTGTCTTCTATTCCAGATATTTATGAATACACTAAAGGACCAATAATTATTTTTTTTTGACATTTTTAATATTGTCCATTTAATATATATATTTTAATATGATAGTTAATGGATGACTATTCTTCTAGAGAATTTGTTCTATGTAGATTTTTTTCTTTTTCAAAAGAACTGGTTTCTAAACAAAGAATTTGTTCAGTTCCATAATGATATGCTAAATGCTTTCCAGGGTGTATGTTTTTTTTTAATATAAACTGTAGATTTAATTTTAATGTGAGGGAATCTTATAACAAGAACATCTATGAATGTCAATTTTTGCTTTTGTTCTGATTTTATTGTGAAATGAAGGTGATTTGTGTCAAGAATGTTTGTAATTGTGCTTTAATTTGTGCCATGCAACAAATGTATCATTAACATAGCAAGTCCAAACTTTAAATGGATACAGAATAGTATTTATAACTATGCTTTCAAATTCTTCTATGTAAATGTTGCGTATTACAGTGGTGAGCCCATAGCCTTCCCTTGATTTTGTTGGAAAAATTTCAAGTTGTATTAAATGTGTGTTGTTGCTACAGTAAATGTTAACAGTTTTATTATATTGTCAATAGGAAGAATTGTTTTTATTTGTAAGCTATTATCATGAGTTAATGTTCTCCTTACTGTGTGGACAATACTTTATCACAGAGTATATTTGTGAATAAACTTTCCACATTGAAGTATACCAATATGTCAGTTTTTTTTTTAATTTCTGTATTCTTGAAGAATTCTATTAAGTGCTTAAAATTCCTGACAAAGGACTGTGCCTTATGTGCCGAGGAAATAGTTCTTCATGGAATGTGATCATTATATATTTTAGGTACACCATAGGGATGAGGAATTTTGCTGAAACTTGATGCTCCCTTATTTTTTTTCTGAATCAGTGAAGTATCTGCAATGTTTTCTGAATAAGGCTTGTAATTTTGTTTCTGTACTCGGTATTGGATTTTTTATGCTATTTTGTGTTGGCCTGTTGTAATGACAAAATACAAGAACTCAATTAAAAGATTCTGCTCACATACTCTAATAAGGTTTTTTTTTCAATTAAATTCAGAGTAAAATCAGAACAAGGATAAAAATTGACATTGTTAGATGATCAAATGATATGACTATGTGATGGCAAAATCAAAACTACAGTTTATATAAAACCTATATACACAGGAAAATACTTAGATATTCATCCAATCACACCAAAAACAGTAATCATGGAGTTATACTATCATTATAGAACAGAGCCAAAGACATTTGTTCAGAAACTAGTGATTTCAAAAAAGGAAAGATTACATAAAACAGGCATTATTCATCAGCCATCATTAAAAAAACATTAAATAGACAACAAATTTCAAATGAAAAAATACAAATTGGTATAACTGTAGTATATCCATACATATCAGAAATAGCAGACATATTAAAGAAAATTTGCAATCAATATAATATCAGAACAACTTGTCAAATCGATGTCACCCTGTGAAAATCCACTATAGAAGAGATTAAAATCTGCGTCACACAACTCACAATTGATTACAACTTCATGATTTATTATATGTTGGCATATTTGGTGTGAATTGATTGATTTATATTGTTTTTGAAATTCTCATTTTTGGCTTTTTTTTTAAAGTTAGAATAGTTAATTTTAGCTATGAATGACTGTTGATGATAAAAATTCATTTAAAATATTACATTTTTATGAACTTTTTTTTTTTAAAAAAAAAAAGTTTTGATCCCTAAAAGAAGAAAATAAAATTGTTCTGCTTGTTTTAGATTAAATTTATGCATTTCAATATCCATGAAAAATATTCCAATAGATGTTTAGCTGATAGATTGGTATTGATTTAATTCAGTGTTATTTAAAAGAATGTAGGAATAATTCTCAAGACAGATAAATTACTAAAAAGTGACAAAGCTAAATAAAGTACAGGATTCTGTAACTTGGATATTATTACATTGGGCCAATCTCTCAACTATTGTAAAAAAAATATTGCTACAAAATTCAAAGTCAAAAAGTCTGAAAGATGAAATCTAAGGAATCAAATTATAGAAAAGAAAACAGATTTAGATTTTTATCAAGGAAATTGTAAAATACTGTAGAAATTGTTATGTGGATAGAGACAAAATTTAAGAAAAAAGAAAAGATGTGTATTGGCTGAATTCAGAAAGCAGAATAAGAATGTGCAAGTTTGATTTTGCTATCAAGAGATATATATGGTTCACATAAGAGTATATGCACTTACAAATAATCTTAAAAATGAGATAATGAAATAATTTTAGAATTTATATTATGAAATATTATAAAAACACCAAGAAGAAAAATAATTGTAATTATGGGAAATTTGACTTTGTAAATTGTTAAGAAGGAATATGTAAACATGTTGGGGAAATTTGAAAAGAAACAAAAGTTCTGCAATGGAAATTGATTAATAAAATTGTATTCTCAACTTAACCTTAAAATAGTCAATATGTTTTTTAGCATAAAACAATGCATAAAGCCATATTGAAATAAATGTTGAGATCTCTAATTAATTAGTGATTATATCTGTACAGTATAAAGAAATTTAATAAAGGTAACATCAGAGTAACCAAGATTTGTTGAAGCCCTACATTTTTTTCTATCGAGTAGTAAAGATTACCTGGAATCAAATATTGATCCAATATAAAATTAAGTTTAGTATAAAATTGTTGTATGCTAAAAGTATAAAATGGCTAGAGAATGAATTAGAAAAATTGGAAGAATATTTGATTGGCAATTCAGAATTAATTTATAGTTACATTCACTATCACATACTCCATAATGACTAATTATAAATTCAATTGAAGTTGTAATTTTTATAATAACTTTACATGTCATCAAAAATAAAATATGACTGGTTTCATAAAGCTAACTTAGCCTGAATATAATAAAACTGAGGAAATGAAATAATTATTACAAAATGAGAAGATAATGAATTTGAACATTTTTAAAGTTATTAATTTTGAATCTATTCATAAATTGTTTATTTTAATATTCAAAATTTAAAATAAGACTTTTGTGTAAGTTTAATAAAATCTTAATGAAATTTTGTTTAAATGATATATAATAATACAGAATCAATCATATTTCATTGTGAACATAGCAGAATTTTCTGATTTCATTTTTAAACTATAAGCCATCTAAAAGAACCTATATTTAGGGGATATCCCCCCTTTCTAAATTTTTTTTTAAAATATTAATAAATTATAATCTAACCATGTAAATATACAGAAAATAATACAAATTCATATATATACACACTTACATACAAGAACATAAATTTATATGCTTCATACAACCATCATCAGTTCATAATGTTCACAGAAATATACAATTATTGGCTTTTATTTTTAATTTCTTATATATATATATTACAAGCATAAAGCTAAACTAGTCAATATAAAATGAAAACTACCCCAATACCAAAATTAAACCAGACCAGCATAAAAATGATATTAAAATACAACCTAAGGTTTCACTGCTACAAGCAGACTTCTCAAGTGTAAAGAACTACAAAAACTACACAATATATATAATATTAAAAACTACCCACAAATCCATTCACTTCCCATCCACCCTTAATATTAAAAGAACTCTTAAATAAGTTAATTGCTTCAGAATAATAAATTTTCAATAATAAAGACTCTTTAATTTTTTTTTGATTTCATTTCTCTCAAAGAAGACAACCTTAGCTTCATTAAAATCGATAGTGTGGCCTGTATCTTTTTCATGGACATACAAAGCAGAACTAAGATATCCATTTTTAACTCTACTTTTATGAACCTTTATTCTTTCATTTAAACTCAAACTACTCTGACCTATGTAAACCTTCTTACAAAATAAACAAGGAATAAAATATACTACACCAGGAATAGTCTTTCTATCAAAAACTTCTTTTGTATTATTTAATAAATTATTCAATGTAACACCCCTTTTCCAAGCAATTTTCTTATGTAAGAAATAGATATTATTTAGAAAGGAGGCAAGATTTTAATTATTCAATTTTGAATTTTTTTATGAGGCAATTTAGACAGAATAGGTCAAATTTCTATTGTAATAAATATGAAAGAAAATTAAAGTGGTTGTTTGGGAAAGTTAATAAAATTTATTGTAATGATAAAGGGTATGAGAATATTGTTTCTGAGGATAGAGTTGTTAATCTTTCGGATTTGAAGTTAAATGATAGAGAATTAGATATTCTTGGTAAAGGCTCTAATTTTGTTCCATTTCATTCAAAAAATATAGTGAATCTAGTAATTTGAGTGATGAGCAGAAAGTTGGTATTCAATCGATTTTGAATAAAAATTTAAAAAGGAAAGAAAAATTTGTTATTAATCCTGCAGAGATTAAACATCTTAAGAATAGGTTAATTGCTAATGATGTAATCATTTCTCGTGAAGACAAAGCTGGTAGGTTTGTTATTATGAAAGGAGATGAATTCATAGAGAAAATGGATAGAGAATTAAATAATGGTAAATATATGTTGTTAGATAAAGATCCAGGTAATTTGATTAAAAGAAAATTGATAGATATTATGAAGAAAATGGTTAATTTAAAATTTTTTAATAGAGTAGATTATTTAAAATGCTATCCTAATGATTTTACATCAGCTAAGATGTTTGTGAATATTAAAACTCATAAAGATGGTTTTCCTTTAAGATTTATTTTTGATTTTACAGGTTGTGTTGTAGAGGGTATTTCTAGATTCTTGAATAATTTTTTAAAACAATTTGTTGATTTTGGTCAGTACACAGTTTTTTTTTTGAGGTTTTTGATAAGATTAATAATTTTAAAATGGAAAGTAATTGGGTATTTGGAAGTTTAGATATTGAAAATATGTATCAGTCTGTTAATAGGTTAAGCAGTTTTGATGTTCTTTTGTCTGTATTGATTAAGAGAAGTTTTTTATCAAAGAATAAAATTAAGGTAATTAAAGATTTGCTTTTGTTATTGGAAGATTCTATGTATTTTACTTATAAAGGTAATTTTTATAAGATTAATGAAGGGTGGATAATAGGTTATATTGTTTCTCCTTTAGTATGTTCAGTTTATATTAGTTTTATGGAAGAGGAAATTATTATTAAAAAGAATTGTTTATATGTAAAATTATTTGTCAGATATGTTGATGATTGTTTATTTGTAGTTGAGAATGATAAATTGAAGGAATTTGTAAATGAGTTTAATTGTTTTGATCTTTCTATAAAATTTGTGTTAGAAGGAGGGGGGATTAGATTTTGGTAAGTTAAATTTTTTAGATCTTTTGGTGATTAGAAATGTAGAAACTAATTGTTTATTGTGCAGTCCTTTAGTTAAAAGTAAAGAATTAAGATCTATAATTAAACCTGATAGCTATCAGTCTGTAAAGTAGCTGCTTTAAGGAATTATTGTCATAGGAATATTAAATTAAATAATTCTAGTGGGGTAGCTTTGTTTCAGAAATATCAATTTTATAAAGATTACCTGAGTGTTGGTTACTCTGATAAGTTTGTTAAAAGTATTTTATTTAATAGTAATATTTGTAAGGATGTAAAGGTTAAAGAAAAATATGATTTTATTTCTTTGCCATTTAAATTGTCTTCTTATAAAATTGTGTGTAGAAATAGTAAATTGTTTGGAAATAAGAAAATTGCTTGGAAAAGGGGTGTTACATTGAATAATTTCTTAAATAATACAAAAGAAGTTTTTGATAGAAAGACTATTCCTGATGTAGTATATTTTATTCCTTGTTTATTTGTAAGAAGGTTTACATAGGTCAGAGTAGTTTGAGTTTAAATGAAAGAATAAAGGTTCATAAAAGTAGAGTTAAAAATGGATATCTTAGTTCTGCTTTGTATGTCCATGAAAAAGATACAGGCCACACTATCGATTTTGATGAAGCTAAGGTTGTCTTCTTTGACAGAAATGAAATCAAAATAAGAATTAAAGAGTTTTTATTATTGAAAATTTATTATTCTGAAGCAATTAACTTATTTAAGAGTTCTTTTAATATTAAGGGTGGATGGGAAGTGAATGGATTTGTGGGTAGTTTTTAATATTATATATATTGTGTAGTTTTTGTAGTTCTTTACACTTGAGAAGTCTGCTTGTAGCAGTGAAACCTTAGGTTGTGTTTTAATATTATTTTTTATGCTGGTCTGGTTTAGTTTTGGATTTGGGGTAGTTTTGATTTTATATTGACTAGTTTACCTTTATGCTTATAATGTTTATATATATATATATATATATATAGTAATATATATATATATATATATATATATTGGTAATTATATGAGTTAACGATGTAATGGTTACTATCATTTTTTCTTGGAAATTCTTTCAAATAATATCTCATAAAGATGCATAAGGCAAAGTTGGAGGTTTTTTTTCTTTGGTTTACATTGAAGAAAATGGCAAGGCACATGAAATTTACTGATTTTCACCTCTGAAATATAAATTTCAGGCTAATGATCAAAAGTAAAATAAGAAGATGGCTTATGAAGTTATGTGAATGAAATATACTATGAAGAGTAGAATGTGAATGATGGAGAATTTGATGAGGGAACAGTGGAAAGCTTATGAAATAAAGTAAACATGAAAATCTATAGAAAATTGTCTAGTATATTAAAAAAATTGTGAAAGCCAAAGAAAATGAATATTGACAGAATAAATGTGATGACATTGGAGGAAAACTAAGATTAGGATTATTAGGCACTTGGTGGAACACTTAAGATGAAAATGAGTATATGTATGTATTATAAAAAACATTTAAATGAGGGAAAAAACAAATATGATGGATTATGAAAAAGCATCTAAACCATGAGTCATTAATTTGGAATTGATAGAAGTGTTGAGAAGAAATTTTTTTTAATCAATTACAAATTACAAAACATTATTTACATAGAATGAAATATCCATGAGAGATGTCATTGGGATATATATCATCAATTCTTAAGAAAGGAAATAAAAGTAAATATAAATTATGAAAAGTATATATTATTAACATGTTTTATGAAAATATTGAAAAGATTTATATGGAAATGTTAGAGAAATGGATTGAATCATGTACAAAAGAATGTTGTTTCATAATGGGAAAGACATGTACAGGCATAAAGAGATTCATGAGATTTTTGTTGATTTGGAGAATGCTTATAAAATGTCTGAAATTATTAAATACTGAAAATGGCAAGGACTTTATGATTAATTGATTAATATAAGTAGAGGAATATATGAATGAAATAGGTATGAGTGAAGATTGGTCAAGAGCTTCAAATGAATTTTTGGAAAGTAAAGAATTATTGTAGATATGTTGTAGGTTATTTACTTTGTTCAAATTATATTTTGATATGGCTTTGAAGACTTAAACAATAAACCCCGAAAAAAAGGGCATAAGATTATTTGTTTTATTATTTGCATATCACCACAATTCCTTATTTCATTCATTTATTTCATATGTAGTCTTTTTCTGGGTCTTTTACAATCTCTTTGAATCCATTTTAACTTGTCAACTGTTCATCTATTATCATCTCTTCTAGCATTATGTTATTATCCATGTATCATGTTTTCAATTTCTTTTTGTTACTCCTAATATGCACCTGATTACAACATCAGATATAAAACATAAAATCTAATTTATTTTGATTCATATTTGAAGCCAGTTAAGTTTTTTTTTTTTTTAAAACAAAAAATTTTATTAACAAAGTTTACATGGTTTCATGATACTGTTTCATACATGGTATACTGCAATGACTGATTGCAAAAGTTCATAAGATCAAACGCTTGGTAGATCAATCCTGGACCAAGTCTCTTTGTATAACCATTCTGGTGCAAGCAGCCGGTCCCTGGCACTTATGCTCTTGACAAGACCTATAAAGGTCTCTGTGACTGAAGATCCTGAATGACGGAAAACACATTCACATCTGGTCAACCAGACTGCAAAGGTAAGGAAGACAGAGAATTGGATAAGAGAAAAAATTCCTGTCTTGATGGCATTCTGGATGTTTAAGGCTTCTCCGATGTCAGATGTAACTTTCTCTGTGATGAAGTGTCTGATTTGGAAAAGAAACGGACAATTATAAAGTAAATGTTGGATGGTTTCATCGGCAGTATTACATAGCTGGCATTGAGGATTGATTTTGGTGAATCCTCTTTTCCATACTAAGAAATGGTTAGTGGGTAAGGATGAGATGTTGAGCTTTAAGATAAAATCTATGTATTTTGGTTCAACAAACCAGTATTTCAATATTTTAAGCAATGGTTTATTGTCTATGTTCAATGTGGTCAGGAGGGCAGTCTGGTTTTGAAATCTGAGGTTATAGGCCTGCCAGTAGGTTATTTCACTTTCAAAAGAGGTTTTAGATAGATTTATCAGCTTGGTGACATGTAACCAAATAATTGTGGCCCATCTGCTAGCAAGACGTGGTGGTGTGTCTGTAAGTTCCACTGGAGTGGCTAGGTTTAGTTCTGGCTGTTTTAAGTGAATTGCACGTAGAACTGCAATTGCCTTCTGTAAATTGATTGTTGAAACAGAGTGCAATCCAAGTCCATTTAACTCTCTGGGAATTTGCATCTTACAGATGCTGATGGCAACAATCTTTCCACTCCACATGAGCTTTGAACACAGTGAGTTCATTGACGACTGAAATGCTTTAGTGGGTTTAATTATGGGAAAATAATAATTCAATCTCAGAAACACCAGCATGTTGAGAAGGGCTACTTTGCCTGGCAGGGAAAGAGAGATTCGGGATAAAGATCGAACCACTTTGCTAGTTTTTTCCAAGATGGAGTGTTGGATATTTTTTGCCATAGCAAGTCTGGACTTGGCCATAGGAAAACCGAGGAAGAGTTGCAGCTCAGCTGTAAAAACTGATGGAATCACTGAGCCAGTACTGATTTTCCACACGGAGGACTTACTGTAGTTGATGTTCAGATTTAGTTTCTTTCAATATTTATCATTGATTTGTGTGAGTGTTGGAAGGTGAGTTTTATCGGGGAGGAAGATGGTGACATCATCAACATAGGTTATGTGTTGTACATGATGTTTCAGGGCTGGCACGGAAATTCCAGGGAGTCTGCGCTCAATCTCTCTGAGCATAGAATTTATGTAGGTGATGAAGCAGAGAGTGGCGAGTGGTGATCCCTGGGGAATGGAAAGATGAGGTCTGAAACCATTGGACAGTCTTCCATCCAGTGATGTAAAGATAGATCTGTTCAAAATCAGATTACCAATAATTCTGGTATATATGCCAGGGACTTGATAATCAAGGAGAGTCTGGAGTAGGACAGTGGGTATAACAGAGTCAAAAGCCGAGGCAAAGTCAAGTTCAATAACTATAGGCTTGGATTTTTTGTGCAGTCTGATGTGTTCTACCAGAAGAAGAAAACGCTGTGCTGCATCCGTGGTGGAAGAGCCCTTATGTGCAAATTGATATGGCATGATGTGTGTATAGAGTTGATCTTGGATTTTGTTCTTGACTATGGCCTCAATGATCTTAATTAGGAGGGGAATTATGGAAATGGGCCTTATGTTGGATAGGGTAGAGGGATTGATGGGCTTTTTAGGAAAGGAACAAGGGCCACAGGGTACAGGTCTGGAATGTTTTGAAACTCTCCTGCCAGAACATCTATCATCCGCAGTACAATGGGGGCTGTGAAATGTCTCAGGTGGACAAGTACAAATCTCGGAATTCCATGGAGTCCCGGATGAACACTCTCCGGATAGGCCATGAGCTTTTGGATTATCTGATTTTCACTGATATCATGAGCGATCCCATCTTCCAAGTGATTTCAGATGTTTCCAATTTCAAATTTATAATTCTGTAGCCTGGACTGAAAGTTTTCATGAATCTTTGCAAGCATTGCTGGGCCACTGAGGCAACCCTGATCTACTGACAATGAAGTAGGTGTGGTCTGGCCACCGAACCAATTGCCCAGCGAATGTAACTGTGGGTCCAGCTATGCTGGTTGGCCAAGAAGATTTTAGACCTTTTAGTAGCAATGTAATGCGCGAGAACCTTTTGATTGCTATGGTATTGAGTTTTTAGCTCCAAAATATCTTGGGGATGAATGTCAATATGGTGTAGAGATTTTAACTTGTTGTTTATGGCATCCAAATCTTTTAATAGTTGATTTGGAGCTTTGGTTTCTTTGTGTACGAGTCTATGAGTGAGCTCAATATACCGGTGAAAGATTACCAAGCCTGTAGTGGAGGCAAAGTAAGAATTTTGATTTTTTGGAACAAGATATATGCTTCAGAGAAAATGAGTTCTGGAGTTGCTGCTTTGTTGAGTAGTCTAATGGTAGGTGTATAATCTATATGAACTGCGGTGGTGGGATCTATATGAAGTGAAATTAGAAGAGCTAAATGATCAGTGAAGGGTACCAATTGAAGCTTGGCATATATGTCAAAGTGAAGTTCAGGTGAATAGTAGAGAAGGTCAATTAGGGATTTCTTTTGCAGTGTGTAGAAGGAGAATGATCCAGGAGGGAAAAACCCCTCTCCACACAAGAGGACTCTATTAATTAAGTGAAGATGTTTTTTGTTGAAGTTATCGTAACTCATGTTGAAGTCACCAAAAAAAAAACAATAGGGGAGGCATCTGAAGAGAGAAGAGAATTGATTTTATTGATTACTAGTTGTGCTGAGTAAGCATCATTTCTGATGTACAAGTAAATGTTATTTATTGCCATATTTCCAAAAGTGAACTTAATGACCAATAGATCATTGCTAAGGTGTAATGTTCTGAAAGAGCTGTAGGTCAGGTTCGTATTGATTATAAAAGCAACTCCAGAAGATGCTGTGTTTGAGGGTACATAATGAAATAAACCATATTGTTGCATCAGTTGAGTTATTTGGTAATTTGAGTTTATATGTAATTTAGTTTCGGATAGACAGACTATGTGGAGGTCTGTTTTGTCTAGCCATTTTTTAAGTGCAAAGACATGGCCCAGAGAGTTAAGACCCCTTATGTTTATTCCGGCCAATTTAATAAGCATGTTGAGTTGTTACAGA